>MU224040.1:852783-873508 GCA_018584345.1 Thuja plicata | reverse complement strand
CCATTGTAGACATGTTTAGAGTTCTAAGTAAGTGGTTTGGGGTCATGAAAAGTTCCTTGAATGGGTTCCTGATCTTGACATGGCTTCCCCCCTATTCTGTCCCTCTTTCCACTCCTGTTTAGCCTAATTTCTGCATTTTGAACTGCAGACTGGTGATTCTAGGCTTCAGGATCAGGGTCAACCTTTTAGGTCTATGTCAACCTTTACCTTGACCTAGGTCAGGGTTGACCTCAAACCTAACCTAGGTCAAGGTCGACCTCGACCCTGACCAAGGGTTCAGATCCTGGGGTCTCACAGTTTTTGGAGGTCAGCCTTTGCAAAATGTATTTCCCGCTTCCGGGTCGGCTGTTTCAGGTTCTGAAGTGTTGATTCCTAAATTATATTTAATATAGGTCCTCTCCTAGGGGTAAAGGATTTAATGGGAATTTAATCCTCCTATGTAGGCATCCTTAGAATATTGTGCCCTAATTTCATATAAAAGGGAGCCTTCTCCTCTCATTTTCTCTAAGCATTACGAACGATAACCATCATCAAGCAAACTATCTTCAAAGAGTGATTCAAGCAAGCTAAGGAGAAATATTTCAAAGTAAGAATTCATCCATTCAAGTATCCATTTTCATGAAGGAGATCCATTGGAGGCCATTGAAGGATTTAAGCTACATAGTGCCCTTTTGGTGATCTCTCCATCCACCTTCTTCCAAGCCTATTCCAAATTCAAGAACCCATTCAAGAGTTGGTGTTGGAGATCCACAAGCAAGAGATTGAAGACATCATACCTTTCTAAATTCTACATTTTGAAGCATACTTGTAGATTCAAGGATTTGAATCCACCACAAGGACTTTTTCAAGCAAGGTGAATTTATGCATTTTCTTTGTCCATTTCTGCAATTTCAATTACATATATTCGAGGTTAATTCGAAAACCAGGGTTTGACCAAGACAAACCCCTCCCCCACAAAAAACAATCCTATTTTTCTTGTAGGTACAGGTTCAGAATAGTTGATTTGAGACCAGATCTAAATACTCTTTTCAGCTTTCTTTCAGACGGCGCGAACAGATTTTCTATCGAACCTGTGTAGGTCAGGGTCGACATTATTAGGTCAGGGTTGACATTTGTGGGTCAAAGTCAACCTTTTTCATAAGATGACATCAGAACAGAAAAATATTTCTGGGTTTTGTTCGTCTCTGCATTTTAGTTTGGGATCAATTGTCAGTTCTTCTAGAAACAGTCTATAGACATCAAAAAATGGCATTCTTTGATCTATAATATTTCAAGGTTAGTGCATTTCTCCTATTTCTTCAATTATTGTCACATATCATTTCTATACATATAATTAATAGAATTTAAGGTATCTCTCTTGTTATTCTCCTTTCCCAATAGTTGATTCATTTGTGCATTAGCCCTTCCTTGGGGTTGATCAATTTGGATCTTCCATTTGTGCATTTGGGAATAAAAGGGGAATATCTTATCTTCTCCATAATCACAATTGCAATATAAAATCAATTCAATTCAATTAAATATAAAGTAAATTTAAGGAAATCAAACCACAATTAACAATCAAACCCCTTTCACACACAATTTCCACCTTTTACATTATGTAACATGTTTCTTGAGTTGCACCTATCTTCAGGATATGCATGTGTATATTCATGATTAGTTATGAGTTCATGATAGTTATCTAAAGGTGCCAAATGTGTTTCAAGAAGATTGCAAAGTTAGAGATAAATTGGTGAGGCCGACTTAGTGAAGTGTCACGTCTATTCAGTTTATACATGTGCAGTTGTAATTATGCTTGTGTGCTTAGTAGAGCCGACAAGGATGTTATGAAGAGTTGTGTTATAGGTCCCATGATCTCATACTTTGAGGAAGATACTTATAGCAAGTCATTTGTGATACGCTAAGTGTGAATGATACGAAAAGAGATGAAATATGTACATAGAAGATTATCAGAGTTGGTTCATTCATCAAGAGTCTATGTGAAGAAGAAGTGAAAGATTGTAATACATTGGAACTGATCAAGACAATAGGTCTACTCTATAGTTCATCATCAGATATAGTGCATATCTACTATACAGAAGGTTGTAGCCTTCATCATTAAGAAGTGAGCTTTTGGACTGTGAGTCCACCACCCCTAACAGCGTTATTTGTAAAAGACTCCTAACAGGGTCCAACCCTTAACCAAGTCACTATACTTATTGCATTGTAAAGTACAACTCCTAAAATGGTTGAAATATCTTCTAATAGGGATTACTATAAACAAGTATAGTTTATTGTGGGTGCTAATTCCCACCGGGGTTTTTACCATTTGGTTTCCCCGTAATCAAATTGTGTGTTGTGTACTGTGTCATCTAATTAAGCATTTACTTTGTTGTATTATGAAGTTAAAGAAGTAAAAAGAATTAAAGTTACAAATAACTGATTCACCCCCCCTCTCAGTTATCCTTTGGGACTATTCTAACAGATACATTATTCAACATTGAAAGAAATTTCTCTTTATGTTCTTTTATTCTCATCATCTCTAGGAATGGGACCTTTATAGTCATCTGAGATAAGCACTATCCCATATCCATAGGAGTATACTTTACATCAGAGGTTTTAGGATTTTCTACAATGATATTATTCTCTTCTATCTAAATATTTATAGCAGGCTCTTCTCTTCTAGATTTCTTATTTTCCACTTTAGGGGAAGAAGAACTTGCTTTGGACTCTTTAGCCTTTTATACATGTACATATTTTTGTTCATTGGCTTTGTTTACTATTTTGACCTTCGGTTTATTTGCATTTTCCCCAGGTCCATCTTTTGTAGGTACACATTTGGCATCTGTTTTGTTTTATTTTATGAAGATGCCTAATGGATGACTACCAACATTACCCACCACTCTATTTCTTAGGTGATAACTATTTCTAGCTTTGTTTACCAAATCAGAAATGATTCTGTCTTTTTCTTCATCAGAGGCTTTTCTCACTACTAAGGATTCCTAACTATTTTGGGCATAACACCTTATGTGATCATCCCTTTCTTCTTCTTCTTCACTATCTGATAAGATTTTTTGCTGATGAACTTCTATTCTTCCTTGCGAGCCATATATGTCATAATTTTCAATTTCTTCATCAGAATCCATGTCATGAAAAGAATATACATTATTAATACTATAATCACATGAATCATTTTCATCCTTTTCTTTCTCTTCATTTGCTTTTAAATCTAAGGAAACAATGCAAAAATTAGGATTGTGTGGTGCCTCACAAGCTTCACACCAAAAGTCATCATTACACATGTGAATAGTATTTTTATGTAAGGGATCAGGAGTCCTATTCTCAGGTTTGTCTTTCCTTAATGGAGAAATAGGTTTACCATCTTTGAATTGGGTACCATAGGGGTAATTTTTCATCCTATTTTGTGGGTTGTAATTATTATTATAGGATGGCTTGCTATCCCGTGGAGCCTTGTACTCTCTATATTCAGGTTCCTTTTGATTACTCCTATTAAATCATGGATCCTCTCTTTTTCCCAATTTCCTTGATATCCTCCTATTCATCTCTATGTTGAAAACTAGTTTATAGGCTTCTATTTAAGTTCTCAGATTCTTATCTCTTAGTGCATAGCCCATTTTTGAATCAAAAGCATTGAGATAGGTAGCAAGACATACCTTTTGATCCAACTTCATTTTTTGGAACAACTTATGCATAGCTCATTGAAATATTGTATTGAACTCTGTTACTTATTCATTTGATTTCTTCCTTATATTATTAAATTCATTGAGAAAAAACCCTTCATTAGTCTTATCACCATATTGATCCTTGAATAAATCAATCAGTTCATCCATTATTCCTACAAAACCATGAGATAGACTCCTAAACCATTCCCTATCATCTTCTACTAGAGATTGTACAAATAATTTCATAAGAACATCTTCATGATTGATATTTAAATCATCTATAACATCAAAGAATTTTCTTAAATGTTCTTCACATGTTACAACATTATTTACTAAAATTTTTGGAAGTTTTTCTCTTATATCTTCTGGTATTGCATTAGGATAACCGGAAATTCCAAAGAAATAAAATTGCTTGTACCTTTCTGCAGGAAGGGGTCTCCTTTGAAATTTTTCATTATCTTTAGGAGAAAAGAATTTTCTATGATCTTTAAAAGAAGAAGCCTTGTTCTTTGATGTTGTAGCATTTTCTGTATCAACAAAAGAGATTGTAGTTGACTACAAGAAGTCAATTTTTCTTTTCATCTCAATAGTAGCAACTTCTGCTTCAACTTTCTCCAACATCTTAGCCATAATTTCTCTTTCTTTTTTAATCTTCTCAAGGTCAATGTCTAATTTAGACATTTTCTTAGTCAGGTTCTTTTGAGTTTTTGGCTCCTCAACTTCTGTTTCTGCAACTTTACTCTTTCCTTTATATTTGAAGTCTTGAGGACCTAAAATTTTGTGGGTGCTGGGAATCTCCTAGTCTCTACGAGACCTCTCAATATTCTTTGCAGCTTGATGTCTCAAGGATCTTCTCCTATATTTGTCAACATTTTTCTGCTCATGTTTTCTCTTTTTATGTTCTTTTTCCTGTTTCATTTGTTGAATAAGGGCTAATTGTTTCATGAGGATTCTTTCTTCCTCTACAAGCTCATCTGAAGGAACTTCATAGTCTAAACTAATTGTATCTATTCCTTATCTCTCACTAGAAGTGGTAGTGACTACATAGGTTTCTATTCCAAGGCTTGGGGCTTCTACATACTCTGAGGCGCTCTCCTCATGACTAGACTTATTAGTATTCTTCCTTCTAGTTCTATTCTCTTCACTTCTTGGAGAAGAATAATTGATGTTTTCTTGGTTTTTCTTCTATCTCCAAGACATCTTAGTTTTTGAAGTAGTTGGGATCCCACTATCCAACTCAACTTTAGGATTGTTTCTCATTCTTGACCTAGTATTCATATTTGAAAATATATACTTTGACTTTTCCACTAATCACACATATTTTACTTTTAGAGTCGTCACCCAACACTAGTTTGGGAGAAATACAATAGAACTTTAACTATGAATACTATAAAAATGACTTAGGAAACTTCAACTATAAATTTGATTTGTCTTTTGAAACAAGAGATTCTGAATACTTAAATCAAGACTTTACAATCTCTATCCCCAGCAGAGTCGCTAGTTTGTTAGGGATTTTTCTTGCTGAACCTCAATATGTTTGAATGCTTGTTTTAACTCTATGACTCCCAATATTAAAATAAATGATTCAAGAAAGATAAATGCATAATTATGAGGGTATTAGATAACATCTGGGGAAACTATTACCTCCTCCTTATTTTTTGAGAGCCACTGACTTAGTAAGGTATTACCTATGGACGATTACTGATTGACAGTATCTTTTAGGTGGATTATCTTCTTACTAATTTTCTGAATGAATTTTAATGGATCAATAAGTAAATGACTATGCAAATGACTATAAATATCCTAATATAGAACTTAATGATCCAAACTAGTATTTTGACAACAACAAGTAGTAATGCAATAAATATTCTCATCCTTCTTCCTTTTTCAGTCCTTATGAACTTCAGGAGGGATAACCTATTTTGATTCTCTCTTAAAGGAATCAGTAAAATTGAATTATACACTCTTCGAGTACAATTACTTAGGAATGTATGCTCTTTTATAAATGCAATGTAATTTGAATGATTGTTCTTTTAAATGCTGGATGTTTGAACAATTAGATGCAAAAATATAAACCAGTGCCTGATCCTATGGGCTACAAAGTCAATATCTGGTATAACTCCACAATAAGGTGATTAATAGAATAATTTAAATAAATATAAAATACCTTACAGATTATCCTCTATTTCTATAACTATCATCAAATCCTTACACTAATGCTAAGTTCTTTGGGGTCACTTGAAATAATTAATCCTTCCTTGAAGGAGCTCACAAATGACTGCATAATCACCTTGTGATCAGTATGTCTAAGTGCCTTACAAATAAACATACAAGAACTATAAAATAAATGAAAAGAGACAATCAAGATATAGAAAAAGAGATTGCAATATATTGTATTGATTTCTTAAAGCTTCAAATACATTCAGATAGACAATTAGTACAAAGGCTCAGACAAATTTTAGTAGTCTTCCTTGCAATTCTATTCCATTATCATCCCAGCTTTTTGAAATTTTATAATGAGTTATATATATAGGCCTAAACCATCTTGGGATCCTTAAGATAAGGATGCAACAAGCTTCAGATGGTTTAAAAGACCTAACCCTAAATTATAGAAGAGACAAAAGACAGGAAAACACCAAGCAGTGGATGGACAAAATTGAAGAATAAGATCTAATTTACTCCTTGTCTTCTTGTGGATTTTGACACCTTTGTCTGTCTATGTTCAGGATAACATCTAATATTTGTAATGAGATCTAGTCACCACCAATACAGGCTAACTTACACTAGTCTTTAAGATTGCTAAACTTCCTGTGCTCAAAGTATAGGTGCCATGTGTCCTCTAATTCTTCATCCATGATGTCCAGGTCAACTGTAACAAGATTTTTATTCTTGGGCTTCGTCAAGATGTCACATGCTGTAAAATATTCCTCCTTTGGCCATTTAAAGCTCTGTATACTTTCCAACTGGGCCCTTTGTCTTTCCCACCTGGCATCAGTTATGCTTTTGACATCTGTGATGAATTTATTATAATCTATGCCTGTCTTAATTGCTTCATTTAGAATATTATTAAATATTTCCATGTCTAGCTCTCCTTGATCAGATACATAAACCTCTTTATTGGGTAGTACATTTTTGAAATCTGAGCCCCATAGCCCTAGTGGCTTAATCTGATTATCCTCTGATCTGATGGGAGGCACAAATATGTTGTAGCTTGGCCCAAACATATTTAACCTTGTCTCTATCTGATTTTCCTTTCCTTTAAAAAATGACAAGGTGGCTCCTATTTGTTCTATCTCTATCCCAACCAGGGTCACTATCTTTGGTAGGTCTAACCTCAGTGGTTGCATGGATGCCAACCTTTCAAAAAGTGATGTTTTGCTAGACCATGTTGCATAATAGGGATTCAAACTTTGGATAAAACTATTTACCTCTATTTGTAGGCCTAGAAATTTTCCATAGGCTCCATATACCACATCAATTTTATCCTTTATGGTGTCTATCCTATGCTACAAAATTGATGTTAATGCACCCAATATTACATTGTTGTGCTCCCTAAGCTCTTGCTCTATTTTTGCTGCTATATCCCCTATATCCTCTGTTTGGATCTCAACATCCTATAACTCTTTTGGCTCAGCAGAGGCAGCCTCTGACATGTCAAGTAGCTATATTGTAAGCTCTGCTATTAGCTTCTCTTGTGCTTTGAATTTTATCAGCCCTAGCTCTCTGTCTTTGACAATATCACTAGTTTAATTAGTGAGCTTCTTCAGTTTCTCAGACATCTGAACTACCTTAGCCTCATTCAGTTGGGAAAATTTTTTGAGCACTTGGGAGATATCCAAGTTTCCTATGTTCTTAACTAACCATATTATCTTGTTTCCTTCCATCTTCTCCTAAATGTTCAATAGGGTTGGATTTTGATCTTTTGGAGCCCACCTCCACATTGCTAATGCCTGGGACTTTGGGTTATATCCAAACCCTCTAATCATGTCCCCAACCTATGTTTCTAATGAAAATTTCACATCAAGTTGTTTTCTTATTTGATCAATAATAAAGGCAGAGGCCAAATCCCAACCTTCCACTAGTAACATATCACTAGCCTTGACCAATTTTCTTGCCTACTTAGGTGTGATCTTCTCTGATTCAAGATCATAATCATGTAATGTTTGTAGAGCCTCTATGGTCACTGGATCACAACTTGTAACTATGATTGTGCACCCACTTGTTGTTTCTTATTCTAGATGAGGAAGTCCTTGAATTCCTTTATTTTCATGTAATTGTCATCTTTAAGGAATTGATCCTGATATATTAGTCTCTCATTTGTGCATGTCCTAAGAGGTAGCTCTACTTCCTCTTCCTCATCTTTCTATAGTTTCTTTCTTGCCCTTATTTGTTTTCTTAGTTGATGGTCATATGCTTTGTTTCCAGTTATGAGGGCACCAATCCTATCTTTCTTCTTTTCTTTCTTCTGAGATGGCTCCCCTGTTTGAACCTTTTGTCTTTTAGGTCGGGGTTCATTTGTAACCTCTGTGTCAGGGACCTCTATTAGGTCAATTATGTTTTCACCCTCAGCTTCTTGTTCTTCAGAAAATGCTTGGTTGATTGGAGGGGAACTGGGAATTGAGTATTCTTCATCACTATCATTGTCATTTTTTGATGATGAGTGCCCCTTATGGCCCTTCTCTGGCACTACAAGTGAATCTTCTAATTGGTTGCATAGGAGAGTGTGGGAATCTATCATGGCATCTAGCCTTTTCTAATATGGCATGTCTGGGAAGAAACATCCAAAAGTAATGCCTTTTCTCTTTACCTATATTTTTAGATCAATTAGTTCATTGAACTTCTCAGCTGTCTTATCAACCTCCTCATCCTCCAAAATGTTTCTTATCAAGTCCTCTTCCATGCATTCCTCATGGTCTTTTGTGTATGGGATGGTAGGTTTTAGAAAATTCTTTGCACTCAGGATGAAGCCCTCTGTGTCAATATATATGTAAAGAGCCACATTCATCCTGTAATGGCTCATCTAGTTATTTACTATATTCAATGCCTTCTTTCCAATTTTAAAATTGTAAATCTCTAACTGCCTTGGGGTAAATGTACCCTTCCTATGAGGAGCAAGGTGTTCCTTATCTATTAAAATCAATTTCTTGATGAATTCTATTGCTACAATCCTTGGTGGAAAATGGAATGGAAAAACATGGGGAGAGTGGGTACAACCATACACTCTGATCAATGTGAAGTTCTTTTCATTGTAGAAATCACCCCAGTTGTGATATCCTGGCCATTTTTCAAGATACTCAGATGGCCTAAGTAGTTGTATCACCTTGGCTGGCAGCCTATTCTTGTTGACACCTAGGCATTTAAGAATTGGATACACTATCCAATTTTTGAAGGCACAAAACTCTTGTTCTCTAGAGGTGTAATTCCACACTCTTAGCCAAAATTGAATGGGGTTGGACTGGTTTTGGTGAAACCTCTGAGGCCTTAGACATTGGTAGTTCATGATGGGGAACTTTTAGTAAAGGATCAAATGCATTAGAAAAGAGTAATGCATGAATCTAGGGTTGTCCTTCTTATTCTGTATATCAACAAACCCCTGGTGCATTTGATCTATCATATACTGGATATAGTCATAGTTTTTACTGGTGTGAGGGTTCTTCATATCAAGGACCATCATCATGATGTCTGTGGTGATTCTCTCTGGTCCTCCATCCTTTCCTAGCACTCTGCATAGTGCATATGATATATAATTCATATAGAAGTTCAAGTCTTTGTAGTAGCATGGGATAGTTCCTAGAATGTGTGCTATATAGTTCTTCATTCTCCTTGGAAAATGATGTTCCTGAATCAATTTGGAAGCAATGCCACTCTCCCTCATATATCTATCCTCTAAACTCTTGAGGTTGATCTCAGTAGCCATGGGATGGTATACATTAAAGGATTTCATAAAAGAGTTCCTATCTAGGGTAACTAGGGCTTTGATGTCATCCCTTTTGATTGTTTTTGTCAGGTTATCATACCTACTGGCCATTTCTAGGATGAAATCGACATCTACAAATATGTATGAGATAATCAACTTGGCCAATCCATAGGTCCATGGGTTTGAGATGGGAATGACTTCATCACTTTTGTTATAAAAATAATTGAACAAGGAATAACCAGTGGATCCTGGGGTTTTAACATCCCTAATAAAGCTCAAATCATCAGTGAGGGTATCAACACTTACCTTTCTGTTCTAACTTGATCCTGGTAGTAAGGAAATGAATTCTTCTGATTAGTTGCATTTCCCTTTCATATCATCATCTGCATCATCACTTCTCCCACTAGTAGACGCCGCACTCACTGCCTGACTCATCTTGTTTTGCTCAAATTTATGTTACCGATATTGGAGCAAATCTCTTACAAACCCTGACCACAAGCTATCAATTACTCTATAATCTGAAATTCTGAGCACTGAAAACACTGCCAATCACAATTCCCTCTGAATTCTAAACTAGGAAATCACTTCTTTCAACAGACGCTACTGGAGAATTCTACTCTTCTCAAAAAATGTTGAACTCTTATAAAACTCTTAGCTCTGGAAACTTGGAAGCTGGTAAGAATGAAATGACAACTGATATGCTTACTTATAACTGAGAAATCAATGTAGCCATCTCTTCAAAATTGGTAAACTTAAAATTCAATCACTTCTACCATTAGTTTACACATTGTGACATCAATTCTTGTTCTAGCCGTGGCATTTCAAACTGACATGCAATCAATTATCAATGGGTTCTTTGTCCTTATTAAAACTCTATAAAATTTGAAAAGAGATAGAAATCAAATCTGATTGGTTGTCATTAATCACAACTCGGCTAATTTTCCATCTGGAAAATCTTTGATATCCTATTGGCTAGAAAACTTCCACCATGGCATTGAAGAAAATTCATCCTTTTAACTCTGGTTTTGCTTCTAGCGACCTAGCGACTGTGTAATCTCTTTGTCACTTGATATTCTTTCTAACTATGGTTTATCACCAATACTTAGCGACTTTTGTTGGATCAATCTTTAGATCAACGGTTGTCTCCATGTTGCTTGATGTTTTCACTTAACTCATGTTCTTACGGAGACACCGCAACTAAGCCTTTCTTCTAACTCTTCTTTAACCCTAGCTTATATCTGGAGACTTGACGACTGTTATATCTCCTTGTCGCTGAACTAATTTTCTAACTCATAGTTTATCTAGAGACCTCATGAAAAATGCCTTTTGTCTTGTTATCGTTTGATAATTTTACTTTTATGATTTCCATCTGGAGACAATGCGACTATCATTGATCTTCTTTTCTTCTGCATCTGACGATTGTTGCCAAGTCTCTTGATTCTCATGGAAAACCCCAATCTTTCACGAGACTTCATGACTAATGAACATGTGTCATAATTTTCCTTTTGTCTCCTAATCACTAGATCTTATTTGACTTTTCAAGTTCTTACTATGACCATGTGACTACCATTGGATCTGGCTTTCATCCTGTGGTTGTCGCTAAGTCTCTTGATTCTCAACTTAACTCATGACCTTTTTCGTGACTAG
Organism: Thuja plicata; assembly: GCA_018584345.1. NCBI lineage: Eukaryota > Viridiplantae > Streptophyta > Pinopsida > Cupressales > Cupressaceae > Thuja > Thuja plicata. The sequence goes on along the minus strand of MU224040.1, from coordinate 862,285 downwards.
GTGAAAACACTGTTATTCAAACTCACTTTTAACCCAGGTTCATTCAGAGACTTGGTGACTGTTAAAACTCCATGTCACTAGATAAATTCTAAATTATAGGGTTTATTATGAAACAACCCAACCACCGTTAGATCTAATCTGAGATGAACGGTCTGCGCCAAGTCTCCAGATCTTTTGAAGCATATTATTTTTATCAAGAGACAATGTGACCAATGCTTTTAGCTAAGTCTCCAGACTGAATGGAATATTCATTTTTCTTCACAAGACTAAGTGACAAACATATTTAGAACATGCATTATATCTCAGACTTAAGTTATGAAAAAGGTAACTTGAAAATAGAAACTTGACTAAGAATTTAGGGCTTTTTTCATTTTTGAATAGAAATGACCCCAGGGCTTAGGGTTTTTGACATTTTTGACTAGGTTTAGGGCTGAAAACATTATTTGTAGAGAAATATGAGCAATCTTCAGGATTGAATTTCAACTCTTAAGCATACGAATGACTGGGAACTTCAAAATTGTATAGGGCAGACTCAAAAAATGGAAATACAACCAACAGAGTGGAAACAAGCCATTGATAGGTGCAAAGGATCTATTGGAACTAAATAAAATGATTACTAGTAGGAGAACAAATGGAAGAACCTAGGAGAAATTGATAGTAGATTTGTTTCCCTCCAGTGTGAGCTGCAGACCTGGTATATTAAAGATAACTTCCAGGACTCGATTGTTTGGAATCCAACACCTGATGGCAAGTACATGGTGGCTTCTGCTATCAATATTTTCACTAAAAGAGAGGAGAGGCCTCCTTGCTCCTATGTGTGGTATAATAAACTCATTCCTAAAATAAATTTTTTTATTGGCTTCTTATTCAAAATAAACCGCTAACCCTTGATAATATTGATAAAAGGGGCTTCTATATTGTGAATAGATGTGTTCCTTTCTTGGAAAACTCTGAATCTTGTGATCATATCATGCTTCAATATCCCTTCTCTTGTAAGGTTTGGGAAATTATCTTTATAAAATGGAATCTTTGCTGGTGCTTCCCTTTTGTCTGGCAAGATTTTGTTACTTAATGGAGCTACCCACCTCAGAATTTTATTGATAAAGATCTCTGTCCCTATTTCCCCCACACTTTTTTTGGTGAATATGGAAAGAACACAACAATAGAATCTTTAAAGAGAAAAATTCTTTCCCTGAAGCTATTGGAAACCAAATTTGTAGGGTGCTGGAGGAAAACTTTATCTTCTCAAATTCAGAGTCTAAAGATAGTGTGAGGAATAGCGATAGGCATGTCAAAGTTCCTGATCCTAAATACAACTTTTAGAGATCTATGGATATCTAGACTTTTCCTCTAGAGGATTGGGTCAAAGATAATTTTGATGGGGCAGCGAAAGGCAATCTTAGTATTGCTAGAGGAGGAGGCATAATAAGAGATCAGAATGCTATCTATGTTGGTGCTATTGCTACTCCTCTGGGAGTTCAATCAAACCATAGAGAGGAAGCTATGGTAGCTCTCAATGTGATTTTGTTGGCAGAAGAGCTAGGATGTAAGAAAGTCTAGCTGGAGGGTGGCTCATTAAATATTATTAATAATATCAAAGGTCTTAGTAAGGTTTCATGGACAATTGAGCATATTATTGATAAAATTATGGATGTGGCATCGAAATTCACTTCTTTTCATGTCACCCATAATGTTCATAAAACTTAGCAAGTGGTGAATAGTCTTGCCAACCTTGGAGTGAAAAATGACGTCACTTGTAAGTGGCATGGAACAACTAAGTTTAATGATGATATTAATTCATTTCTCAATTATGACTGGGTTAACCACAAGGCTGATGAAGTTAATCATATTAATCATACCAATTAATGAGATATGGATTTGGCATATGGCGATGGTGATGTGCCATGCGAAGTGTCATAAAAATTATGATTTCAAGTTGACACATGCTTTCTGGGGTATCAAGAATTAGTCTTTTATTTGAAGCCCTGTATGCACATTGAGCCAAACTCTGTCAAAAACTTGAAGATTGCTTGAGATCATAATAAAATGGACAAGAACAAAGAAATGGGTGGAGACCTTAAAAGAGAAGAACCCACAGTCTACAAATGGAGGAAGGAAAAAGAAGTTTGGAGAAAGATCAAGAAGGGAAAAGTGCATAGATACCTCAAACGACTCCATGGAAACAATAAGGAGGTTATAAAGGCATTTTTGGATGGCTGGGAGAATGGGAAAGTGAACATTCTGGGTAAATATTTTATGCTAACTTTGGAGCATCTAGCTAAGATCACTGGTCTCCCCTTGGAGGGAATGCAGTTCACAAAAGATAAAAAAGAGGGTAATAAAGCCTATAAATGTTTCCCAAAGACTAATGAGGAGCAGGCCATGCTTGTGAAACGTTACTTGGACTATGTTATGCTGTCAAATATCAAGCGTATCTGGGGTTTTTTCATCAGAGTGATCATGGAGTATTTCATGCTCAATAGCAGGTATTCTAAGGTCTATAACTATCATTTCATTCTGGTTAACCATTTTTCTCATGAGATTAGGGTTTCTTTTCCCTATTACCTATTAAGTTTTCTTAATCAGAGTATAATTGATCATAGAGTTAAGTCTTCCCCTATTTTTCATGAGGGTCTCATCCTTCTGATTATGAACTATGTTAAAAACCATATTCCTGACCCTATCCCTAAGAAAATTGACAACGTAAAATAGAAGAGTGTGGAGATTTCTACAGGCAAGAAATCTAGCAAAGCTTCAAACAAAAAAAGTCGTAAAGGCCCTATTGTTGTTGACATTACTTTGTCAATTTATGATGATATTGAAGGGATGAGAAAAAAAGATGAGAAGGATGTGGAGTCTTCTGATGATGAGTGCTTTGTTGGGGAGTCGAGCAATAGAGAAGAAATAGAGACTAATACCCCTATGACTAATGAGCCTACAAGCGATAAAGGGGAAACAAAGGATACATAGAAGATGAAAAATTTTATTCTGGAAGAGATTTATGAGAAAATTGATAATCTTGTAGATACCTACATTTTTGACCATCATGTCAACAATGATGACAAGGAGAAGCAAAACTAAGAGATTTTGGAGATTAACAGCGATTCGGGGAACTTTGAGGAGAAAGAGAATGAAAAGGGTAATACTGAGAACAATGAGGAGGATACTGGTGCTGAGGAAGAAACCAAAAATGTCTACATTGATATCAATGTTAAAAATATTGAGGAGGGTACCCAAAAAGAGAATGATTACTGTGATGTCATTCCTTCACCCCAATAGAATATAAATGGTGATAATGAGGAGAAGAATAATCAGAACCAGAGGAGCCTAGAAGAAGACCTCAGGGAGAAAGACATCAAAGTTAAAAGAGCAGTTAATATTGCTTTTCTTAAAATGGAAAGAAATAAAGAAGAGAATGGTTATAACAATGATAAATGGATTCAGATGATATGAAGGAACTTTAGGCCAAATACAAGGATCTGGAAGATAGAAACTCTTTGCTAGAGGAGATTGTAGACAAAATGCGTAATGATGCAGCCATGTACCAGCAAGGGAAAGATGTCTTTGATAAGGTAAACAACAACAATATTACTATGGAAGAAAATTTAAGCACCATGATCGACAACAGACTGAAAAAGATCACTAAGAAGGTTAATAACAATAATGTTCTTCTTAGAAAGCTGACAACGATAAGAAAAATGGGCATGCAAAACTCTGTGGATAACTTGAAAGTGCTACACACCCTACTGGAAGGGAATTACAATGAAAGAGCTTAGCAGGAGGAAGAGGGTAAACATGAAACTCAAACCTCAGACCCAGGAACTAGGACAAGATCAAGCACCAAAAAAAAATCTGATGTTTAGATGAAAGACATCACAAAGCTGTGGGATTTGATCCAGAGTGTGGAATCGCAGATGGAATAAATCCATATTATGGAAGACCAAATGGATGTTGCTGAGTAATTACTTCTGGACTATTTTTGCTACTGGAAGTTTTTTTGACACTGTTTTGCTGGAAGTAAGGTTTTTTTCTTTGAAAATGATGATCTATATTGTATAATCAGGGGTTAAGACCTTTTTTGGTCATCTATCATCTTCGACAGATTATTTTCATTTTTGTTCTTGTTTCTTTTCTTTCAGATCTATGTAAAGGGTTTTGGGATCCCTTCAAAACCTAAAGTCACCTTAATCAAAAAAATATTCAGGTCATCTATGATATCAATAAACTTCCTTAAATGAATTTCAAAAGAAATAAAATTATTTCCTGAAAAATTTGGGAGTTTCTCCCCAATTTCATTTGGTACTGTATTAGGGTAACTAGGAATACCAATAAAAGTAAATTGTTTGTACCTTTCTGGATGTAGTGGTTTCCTTTGAAATCTATCATCATCCTAGAAAGTGGCAGCTTTGGCTTTTGAATTTGTGGCACTTTCAGCACCAGCATAGGAATATCTAGAAGATTGCAAGAAATCAATCTTCTTCTTCATTTCTAAAGTGGTAGCCTCTGCTTCTTCCTTTTCCAGCATTTTGGCCATGGTTTCTTTCTCCTTTTTTGATCTCTCAAGATCAATGTCTAATTTAGACATTTTTTCTGTTGGAACTTTGTGAGTTTTTGGTTCATCTATTTCACTTCCATTCATCTTCTTGTTCCCTTTATCTTTAGAATATTGAGAGCCAAAAATTTTGTGAGTGACTGGTGTCTCTTGATCTATATGAGACCTTTCAACATTCTTTGTTGCTTGATGTATTAATGATCTTCTTCTTAATTTATCAACATTTCTTTGATCTTGTTTTTTCCTTTTTAAATATTTCTCTCTTCTTTTGCTAAATAATGGCCAACTGCCTCATTAAGATTCTTTCTTCTTCAGCAAGTTCATCAGAAAGAACTTCAGAATCTAAACTGATAGTATCAATCCATTCTCTTTCACTAGAAGTACTGGTATTTGCATATGTTTCCAATCCTAGGTTAGGGGATTATTCATATTCTGAGGTGTTCCCATCATGATTGGATTGAGATGAATCTTTTCTCCTAGTGTTTTTCTCTTCTTTTCTTGGAGAAGATTTATCTATATTATCTTGGTTCTTCTTTTCTCTCTAAGACATTTTAGTCCTAGAAGTAGTTGGGATTCCACTATCCAACTCAGCTTTAGGATGATCTCTCACTCTTGATCTTGTATTCATATTGAAAATGAAGTGTATGAGTATTAAATATTATTTTAGAACCGATTACAAAGATTTCCTTTGAGTCACCACCCAAAAACAAGTTGGGAAAATATAAAACAACCAAATATGAATACTATAAGAGTGAGTTAGATAGGCTTACTCAACTGTAAATGTAATTAACTTTTAAAGCACCAGAGATATTATGAATTTGTTCAATAAAACCTTTTTTTTCCCCAACAGAGTCACCAATTTGTTAGGTCTTTTTCTTGCAGGCTCTTAATACAGTATGAATGCTTAAAACTTATACTTCCAATTTATGACTCATGCAAGAAAAATCCTAATTGATGAGGAATAGTTCCTCCTTCTACTTTGAGATCCACAAGCTCAGGTGGGTGTACCTTCAAATGATTAGTGATTCTCAATATCTGTAATATTGGATTAGGGATTTCACTGATTAACTAATTGTCCTTCATTGTATCAATTGATAAAACACCTTGCAGATGACAATAATTAACTTAATATAGAGTTTAACAAGCCAAATTATGATCATAACAATAAAAAATATCAGTGAGATAAGGATTCTCATCCTTCTTCCTTTTGGAGTTCTTTGAACTGAGGAGAGCTAACCTAGTGATTCTCTCTTTAAGGAATCAATAAACTGAATTGTATTCTCTAATAAAATTACTTAAACATATATATTCTTTGTAACTAAAAAGCAAATGATTGATTTCTTTGATATTGGATGATGATTAACTACTTGCCAGACCCTAAACCAATGCCTAATACTTGGGCAAAGAGTCAATATCAAATATAAATCCATAATAAACAAATTAATGAAAAAACATGCAACTTAGATAGAATGCCTTACTATCTACCTTTTCACTCCCACACCCTTGTTATCAGATCCTTACACCAATGTTTAACTCTCTGGAATCACCAGTAAGAATTACTCCTTCCTTGAAAGAACTCACAAGTAATTGCACAATCACCTTGTAACTGGTATATCTAAAATGCCTTGTAAATTAAACATACAAGAGCTTAAACATAAATATAAAGAGACAAAAAATGATATAGAACAGAAAATGCAATGTATTTTATTAATATTTTACTGCTTCAAATACATTCAATAGACAAAAAGCACAAAGGCCAGACAAAATTGAGAAGTTTGCTTTGCAATTGGATATTTCACCACCTTTACAAAAATGTTACATCTTGCTATTTATAGATTCTTAGCCATCTTGGAATCCTTAAAGACTAAGGATTCAACAAGCTTCAGATGGCTTAGACCTAACACTAAAAGATACTAGAAGACAAAATACAATAAGACCTTAATCAATGGAAAGAAAAAATAGGAATACAATTAGATTTGATCTTCAAATATTTGATAGATGGCACCTTTGTCTGTAGATATTTTGGAAAGCCTCAAATAGTTATTATGAGCTCTAGTGACCCCCATTATAGGATAAATTACACTAGTCATTCTGATGAATAACATCCTTGTGCTCAAAGATCAGGTGCCAGGTGTCTCTTTACTCCTTGTCCAAAAGTCCAAGTCAACTGTGTTAGAATGAATTTAGAATAACTAAGAGGGGAGGGGTGAATCAGTTATCCTTAGGTCTAGATGTAGCAAATAAAAATTTCTATATTTCAGATATACTCAGCAGCAGTAGCATATGTCAACAACTTTAATCATGTAGTTTACTGTCTAATGTAATTAGCTTGTAGAAACAAACCATAAGCATTCACACAAGTTGACACAAGTATTTAACGTGGAAACCCAATATGGGAAAAACCACCAGTAACATGCTACCAAGTTTCACTCTTCTGAAGTGAGCTCTATGAGGAGCCAACCCTGTTAAAGGTTACAATAACACACTGTTAGGTGTGACCTGGTTAAACGATTTAATCACCCTGTCAGAAGTGGCCTTGTTAGAGGACTTAGAACATTCCACCTAAATGTCACCTTGTTAGAGGATTTATACAAATGAATGTTAGGTCAACCTTGTTAAAGGATTTTAACTGATATAATGATTAGAAAGTAATCATCAGTTGTGATCTAATACATACAACTTACTTTGCAAATTCAAATCTAATTACAACTTTGATGCTAACTTATTGGATGGCCTGCATTGTCATTTCAATCTTCTGATCTACTTGGAAATCCATCAAGCAATCACACATGCAACTTTCTACTTCTTTATTCAGCCTTCTTTGCTAGGTCATGCTAATCAGTAAATCAAATATGCAATCCTCTTGCATACATACATCCACTTGCATACAAAATGAATAACCCCTTGAGGTTATCATATACCTCTTTGTCTAGGTCAGATAAATCTTTGCCGCTTGATCAAGATCATAGATCTTAGGTTAGGTCAGATCCAACAGATCATTCCATCATTACATTACATTTACTTCTCCAAAGTAGTCTCTAATTAGATCTTGAAACCATGCATTAATTATGGTTACCCATACATTAAATGATGTGGATCAATCTTTAATTAACTTTACATATCCCAATAAAATTAACTAAGTCGGCCAGAGATCTCAAATCTCATCATTAATCCAAATACTATAAGTCGGCCAATGTCACTATTTTCACTCAGAAATTTGACTGGTGCTCGACACTGAACAAAATTTCTCAGCACAAAACAACTTTTCTCGGAACAAAAAACTTTGCTCGGCACAAACCAAACTTGCTCGACACAAAACAGCCAGAAAAACTGTCTTTGAAAGATAAACAACTAATTAATTTTCCAGAGTGCCAACTGATCAAGTACCCTTTTATTTTCCTTAACTCAACCATTCACTTGGTCTTCTTGTTAAATATTATTTATCAATCAATAGATATGGTACTCAAACAGATAACAATAGTCTCACCAGTTAAGGTTTGACATTAATGACAAAATAACAATTGCTTGCATTGTCACTTTCCAACAATCTCCCTCTTTGGCATTGATGGCAACACACAATATTAAAACAATGATTTTAACAAGCATAGCTACCATACAATCCAAAAAGTCACCTGTGTTCCTTGATATGAACAAATATTCATTAATGTCTTTATCTTCATTCTGATTCTCATCTATAAAACATTTCTCCCTCTGTATCTATAATCACACTGTAATCATCTGTGTCTAATCATCTGTAGAGTCCCTTTGATTAGATAATCACTTCAATATTTTCAATATTAACTTCTGCCTCTATATAGGTAATCTCTCCCTCTTTATACTTAATCTCTCCCTCTAGGTAGTCTCTCCCTCTTTGAAAACAATGCCAAAGACTTCAATATCTTTATCATGTAGATCTTAGATATCATGCTGATCTTGTCATCTTGATTATGACTGATCTTCTATCCTATCCTTGTCCAACTTCACAACTTTAGTCAGCATCCTAAAGTGTGACTTACTGTGCATCAATGTGTTAAGTATTTTGAATGTAATATTTGATGCAACATTATCATACATAACTTAATTAGCCCCAGTTAGGGGAATCACCCCCATTTTACCTTGCAGATACTCATGAGCATCCTTGGGTAGTGCCTTTGTGAATATGTCTGCTAATTGTTCTTTAGTGTTCACATAATCCAGTCTTACTTCTTTATTTTGAACTAGCTCCCTCAAGTAATGATACTTGATAGCTATGTGCTTTGTCTTCGAGTGCATAACAGGGTTTTTAGAAATATTAATGGCACTCGTGTTATCACAATATATGACAAATGGTTCAGTGATTTCTTCCTTCATACCTTTCAGTAGCATCTTCAACCACACAATGTTAGAATAGTTGTCTGCTGCTGCCACATACACAACTTCAGCTATAGATTGTGAGGTGCAGTTCTGTTTCTTGCTTGTCCATGAGATCAATATTTTTCCTAAAAGAAATTCTCCACCAGTAGTGCTTTTCCTGTCATCAATATTTCCACCCCAATCAGAGTTAGTGTAAACTCTGAGTTCAAACTTGTCATTCTTCTTGTAGTATAGACCATAGTGATCAGTTCCTTTCAAATATCTTAGAATCCTTTTTACTACCATCATGTGAGTTTCCTTGGGGTTAGCATAAAACCTTGCAACAATTCCAACAGCTACAGCAATGTCAGGTCTACTGTGTACAACATACTGTAGTTTTCGAATCATTGATCTGTATAGTATTTGGTTCACTTCTTTTGTGTCATCATCTTTTGTCATCTTCTATCCAGTAGCCATGGGTGTACTCATTGGTTTGGAATCTTCCATTCCAAAAGTTTTCAATATCTCCTTGATATATTTAGATTGAGTGATATAGATACCATTCTTCATTTGATAAATTTGTAAGCCAACAAAGAATTTTATCTCACCAAACATAGA
>MU224040.1:774336-792529 GCA_018584345.1 Thuja plicata | reverse complement strand
ATATATTGCATCTTTATTCATGCCTATATTACAATATGAACTATGTATAATGGAACCGATGCATAGTAAAACTTGTCATAATGCAGTTCCATACTTACTTGTGCAATCTAGTTAGATGTAGTGATGTACCAAATCCAGTGGATGGGGTGTCACCATTTGCATTGCTTGTTCCAGCACCTTCAGTGTTTGTGGCTTTTACCCACATCTTGTTTCTCAGTCTTTTGATGTCATCAATGGTATTTCCATTGGGATGTGTATTTGTGTCTGTCAGTCGGTCTTTGTAATCTTTTATCACATGTCCAACCTTATGACAATGTAAACATGCCATACCTGGATTAGACCATCCTCTTGACCTTCTGGTCCACTTTCTCATATAGTTGGCAGCAATGTGACCATACCTTCCACATGCTGTGCAATTTACCCATGTGTTATAGTCCCAAACATATGAGTTACCTACTCTTTTTGGTTTGTATTTTTTATCAGTCTCCTTTGGAGTCCATGCCTTGTTGTTCTTTTTCCAGCATTCATTATGTGTATGCCCATTCATCTTGCATGTAGGATAGTACTTGTCCATATAGGTTTTTCTCTTTGGATTTATCACTTTGGATCTGCACTCATGTGCCTTGTGTCCTTTCTTTTGACATTTATAACAATGACCAATAAAAGTAGATTGTGCTTGAGAAATACCTTTCATTTTTCTTCTACAGATGTTTGAGGTGTGGCCTAGTTTTCCACAATGATTGCATGACAGTCTCTCAGATCTTGGGGTTGTGAAAGCATTCCTTTGATCTAGCTAATTAGAGGATTCACCATTATCGTTGTACCCTAATCCTATGTAGTTGTTGACTCTTCTTTGTCCATCAAGAAAATCATCCATCCTTCTGTTTCTATCCTCAGCCTTTTTGATCAATTCATTGTGTTGATTCTGGACTTTCATTTCATGCTTTAATTTTTCATTCTCTTCTCTTAGCTCACCTATGATCTGTATTCTTTCAATGAGTTCTATATTTAATCTGTTTGCTTCTTGACTCGTAAGAATAATCTGGTTGGTAACCTCATGGTGATGCTCAGTGAGTCTTTGAATCTCTGATTCTTTCTCTTTTATTTTCTCTGTAATTTTCCTCCTATCATCAATGGCTAGTGTTCTTTCATTTTTATCTTTTCTTGCATCATTCATGACATGAATCATTTTTACCATTTGAGTTTCTTGACCAATTTGCAGCATCTTGATTTTATCTATCAGATGTAGATTGATCTCCTTCATAATTGTAATTTCTTCAACTGATGCATCTAAAGCTTTGCTCAATGATGATTCTGCTGTTTCAAAGTACTCTTGTATTTCCATTTCTTTGTAGTCTTTCTCATTCAGTCTGGTTGCCATAATCTTTCTTTCATCAAGAAGTTGTCTCAGCTTTATTTTTGCTTCCTTATACTGCTCATAGTTGATTTTCATTTGTAACTGCTCATTCTCAATAGTCATGTCCAGTCTGAACTTGTCCATTGCTCCTATCTTTTCTCTCAATTCTTTAAGATTTTCAAGAGAGAGACGAAGCTCTGATACCAATTGTTGGAATTATATTGAGATGATGTACTAAGAGGGGAGGGGTGAATCAATACCTCTAAAACTTTTCTTGGTTAGCCCATTAACCCTTAACCATCAGTTTGTAAATTATCTTATCTAACTGTTCATCTTCTTTTATACATATGAAATCATATCATAAATTCTTTAGTATGTAACCATAATAGAAACAATCATGAAAATAGATAACACATAACACAAGATATGATATCATAGAAAACTCCTGTTAGGAAGTAAAAACTGTGGTGGGGATTGTTACCCATAAGACTTCACTATCTGCAGATAAGAAGGGGCTGGTTAAGGCTTACAATTGGTCACTTCTGATGACCTACCCTATTAGGAGTATTAAATTGGAGACATGTTAAGATCTACTTTGTTTGAAGCTTTAGCAACACCGTTAAGTGTGCACTTTGACAAGAGATTTGGAAAGAACGGTTAAGTCCACATTCTACAAAAGGACTTTAGATGTGATGCACTTGTTAGAATGCAACTACATAAGTCTTTGATTTGATGATGAATGCAATCTTTAATTGCTGATAACAGATCCTATAAAGCTTCATACATATTAGTAATCATCCTTCCATGATTGAATAATACCTTTATCTGCTTATCGGTAGCCTCTGTGTGTTCTTGATAACTGATGTATTCTGTTTCTGACCTTTGCATGAGTTTTGCCTTCTCCTCCTTAGATGCTCTTGGCAGCTATCAAAAACAATGAATTCATGCACTCACAATTGAGTTTGAACATCTATTCATACTAAATTAGGCTCAATCCTTGATTCATGCATCGCAAGTTAACTCTAGATCCAAGGTTTACAACTTGACCTTGATCTTTGGTTAGATATGTTTTAGATCCGTTAGGATGCATTAAAAAATTTACATCAAGATTGCTTGACCCTCAAGTTATGATTTAAAACAAATAAAAACTCTATAAATAGAATTACATTGCTTTATCTATCGTGTAAAAAATTAGATCCATAATTTGCGGGTTCTTTAACTGACTGTCAGTTCTGAAGGTCGGTTTTCTTGATCGTCGGTGTTCCTTTCTTGAACTTGTCATCGGGTATGCCTTTTCTGTTCCTGTCAGGTTAGTTCTGAAAACTATGTTGTCGGTGAAGCTTGTGGTCGCCGGTGATTCTTGTCGATTCTATACTTAGCATTTTTCTTGTGACCTTTGTATTCTGTCGGGTATGCTAGCTGTTCACCGGTGATGCTTGTAATCTGCCGATGATGCTTGTTAGTCTGGCGGTAATGCTTTAGTCTGTCGGTGATCTCTGTTAGTGTTTTTCACTAAGTGTACTAATGGAAAAATAATGTCATAAATTTATTCCTGATAAATCAATGCACCAATCTATTCAAAAGCATGAAGTTGTTATTCAGTCACTTCTACCTTTACTCTATGTGCTTTGATATCAATTTCTCTTAGTCATGATGCCTGAGGTTGACAGGTTATCAATTTTGAAAAAGGCCAATCAGAGTAATCATGAAACCTTATTTTATGCAAAATAAATTCTATGTTTGATATGATTGGCTCACATTATTATAACTTAGCTGCCACATACATGTTGTCACAATCCTCTTGTTTTGATTAGCTAGTGACTGTACATCATGGCGCGAGAATTTTTTTTTAACCTTTACCTTTCTCATGCTCTGGTTCTCTTTAGCGACTACGTGACAAATCCATCTCCTTGTCACTGAGAGTTATCCTTAACTCTAGTTTCATAATGAGAATTAGCGCCTACCACACGATCAATACTTTGATCAACAGTTATCTCAGATTCAGTAAACAGATTACTTAACTCATGCTTTATTATGAGATTCTACAACTAAAGATTAAAAATAAGTTATGTTTAACCTTTGGTTTCTTTGGAAATTACGCGACTGTATAAATTTGAAGTCGCTGAAATATTTACTTAATCATGAGATTAATTAGAGATTACATGACCACCGTTAGATCCTCTTTCAATTTGATGGTTCACGTGAAATCTCTCATTCATCTTGTACTTACTGCATCTGATCAAAGACTTCACGAGTACCATTAGATCACTTTTAATCCAATAAATCACATGAAATCTCTTTAGCTTTATCCTTAACTATAGTTTTTCATAAGACTTTGTGACTACAAGTTGTCTCTAAGTCGCCAAATGGATTTCCTAACCATAGGTTTATTCTGAGACTTTACGCAAGCTACAGATCTCTGAGATGACTTAAACACGTGACAACATCTGGATCATCACCTTTGAGTCGCTAGACCATCTCTTACTTTTTAACTTTTAATAGCGACCTAACACCAACCATCAGATATTTTCTCATCTAAGGTTTAGATTTTCCTTTTGCAAACTTCACCAAGTCTTGACTTAACCTTTGCTAACCACAGTTCACATGGAGACTTAGCGACTAACTAAATCTCATTATCTCTGAACAAGTTATCTAACTCAATATTTACAATGAGATTAAACGCCAGCCTTTAGATCTTTCCTTAATCTGACGGTAGTCGCTAAATCTCATGAACTTTTTCTCATATAAACTTTTATCTCGCGACTAAACACTGACCACAAGATCAACTTTGAATTAGACAGTAGTCGCTAGATCTCATAAAATTTCACTTAACCCTTATTTTCTTCAGAGATCTCACGACTGAACTAATATAACTCATGTCTTAACCTTTGTGAGCTTGTGAGACTTTGCGACTAAAGAAACTCAAAGTCGCTTTATAATTTCTTAACTGAGGAGTTTATCTTGAGACTTTACGTGAACCACAGGATCTAGATTTGAATCAATGACATGTGTTAAATCGGTTAATCCCTCAAAGCATATTATTTTCTTTATGCGATAACATGACCAAAGCATATCGCTGAGTCTCAAAAGAAAAGGGAATATTCTACAAGATTTAAGAGACTACGCGACTAGCTTAAAATATAAAAAAGATCACATGACTTAAGTGATTTGAATTTTCTGAAATAGGTAACTGCAAAATAGAAGTTAATTATGAAGAACTAGGGTTTTCTCTTCATATGAATGAAAAATGACTTAGGACCTAGGGTTTTCCATATCTCTTATTGATTTTAAGGCTTAGAGTTCAACACTTATAGGGAAAATTTGATAGCTTTCTGGACATGAATTGGAAATTATGTAATAACATCACTGGGAACTCAAAAATTTTATAGCAAGATTTCAAAACTGGAAATACAACCAACACCTTCCAAGCTATTGTATATATTTTTTAACATTAGAAAGGATAGGGTTTGAAAGTCACGGTATAAAAGACGATGTATCAAGGTCTCTATAATTATGGTAATCATACAATTGGTATACCCTAGAATTTCACAAAACAGACTCATGAGGCACTCAACAAATGACTATAGATGATATGACTTGAAGAAGCTATAGTTGTAATTAAAAAATGACAGTAAAATAACAGAGTAAACCCTTACTCTAACCTATTTGACTACACACCTAAAAAATTTCCCCTCACCATGGAACTGCAGATTTTACTATGCTACGTAAGTTCAAATAAAAAATAGTCCATGATAGTATAACACAAATCCATTTAATTTATTTTGGCAGAGTACACCCCTCCATTTTAAAAAATGATGCCAATATTTTTGCACCTATTTCTCTAGCTCACCAATCAATAATCCAAGGCATTCACTAGCCTTTTGAAATGAACGTGGTTTCCAAACTCAAAAATCCCTTTATGTTGGACAGATTGCAAGTCGTGGTTAGATCACAAAGTTTGGAATTTTTTTAACCAAAAAAATAAATGACTACAAAATTTAATATATTCTCTCCTTCCCAACATAAAAGATCATTGCCACATACCTATTCCATACATTGAACACATTTTTAAAAATGTGGTTTCAAAATTTGGAATTTTGCTTAAGTCGGGCACACCACAAGTTATTGTGAGATCGTATAATTTATCAACTTCTTAAATAAAAAATTAATTCCAATGATAGTTGAACACATTCCTGACATCTCGACATAAATACCATATAATCACTACACCCTAGAATTAATCCTTACTGTCTGATGAAATGCTTGAAAAAATTCATTTAATTTACTCGACCAAAGTACATCGCTCAATTTTAAAAAAATATATCAATATCATTGCACCTATTTCACCACCTCACCAATCATTAATCCAAGGTATTCATTAGCCCCTCAAAATGAACACACATTCAAGACTCAAAATATCCCTTTAGGTTGGGTACACTACAAGTCATGGTCATCAGATTGCAAATTTTAGAAACTTCGGAACCAAACAAGTTAACAATTGTGAAAGTTAAATATATTCCCAACTTACCGACCAAAGGATAATTCCCACCGACCTAATCCATACATTGAACCCATTTCTAAAAATGCAGGTTCCAAACTCAAAAATCCACTTAAGTCAGGCACATGACAACTAGTTGTGAGATCACACAATTTAACAACTTAACCAAAAAACTTAACACCTACAAAAGTTCAATAACCAATGTAATGCAAAATATACTACATTTTTTAAAACACACTTAAAATCGACATTGCAATCACAACTTAGCCATGAAAGTTCAATGACCAACACAGCAAGATACACTGCATTTTTTAAAACACACTTAAAATTGACATCACAATCACAACTCAACAAATACCTTATCCAAAACTATTCTTTACACTACCCTCAACCTCACAAGAACAAATAAATTTCCCACCCCAAATAATTTTTGCATGCAGAACATCGCACACCATTACACACCTCTTGAATCAGAGAGTTATATTGGCATGACATAATCTTCTCAACTCCACACACTGTTTCTACACTTGCCCGCTTAAATCCCCATCGCAAGAACAAATAAATTTTTGGCTTGAAATAACTTCTCCACACAAAAATCACACGCCATTACCGTCTCGATGAAATAGTCAAAATTCCACAAGTTCCCGACGACGTGAGACAACATTCAGGCGATATCAAATATCCCGAGAACAAAAACACACAATCGCCCCTCTCCTTGTTTCGACAACTTCTCACATTTTGTCTATTGAAATTGGACAACTTTCTTGCGACATGAGACAATTTTTTGAATTTCTAAAATAAAAAGTTTAAACTAATAACCTATCAGCTAAATTAATTAACCCCNCCCCCCCCCCCCCCCCCCCCAAATTGTCAAATTAATAAACTAAAGCACTCATTACACTTATTTATTCAATTAAAACATCCATTCTTGAGTTGTAAATAGGAATACTATTTACTATTGGAAATGCTAAGGGGGCCAATATTTTCACCCAGCCAGTGCCAAGGCAGTCCAATCAACCCGTACTCCTCTTGCCATTTCCAGCTGCACATGCACAAATCTAAAAAGGAATGCAGGTATGTTTCCCTTCCACTTTTTACTCTTTTATGATGAAAGCTTTATATTGGAAAGGAAATGTAAAAATTGTCTCTCTTTATTTTACAAGAACAATATTCTATTATAATTTATAAGTAATTAAATTATTAAATTTTCAATTATTTATTTTTATCCATTGCCCATTCGCCATAGTTATGAATGTCTATCTTTGGGTTCTTCGAGATATTGTTCAAATAAATAATTGGTTGTAAGAGGATTTTTTTACAGTATATGATAAGATAATACTGTAGAAATCATGATAAGAGACTACCAAAGTTTTTGTTTTTGTTGAGTGACTGAATTTGTTTTTAATAAGGCTCTGCATTGTGCCAATACTCATATTGCAACTAATAAACAAATGTTTTATAGAACTATATATATATAGTCATAAGAGTTGCAAAATTATTGTTCAAAATTTAAATACAATAAAGATAAAATAGCACTTAAACAAAAATAAAATAAAGGCAAGGATATGGAATCAAGAGACTTGAAAATAGTTTAAATGGTTTAATATCTAGTTAAATATAGAACTTTTTGAAAAGATGATGTGGCAGATTTATTTTAATGATGCTTTTAATAATATTTGTGGTAGCATTGAAGTTTCCTAGGTGTACATTGGATGTCAATTATGAAGAAAAATGGTGAAATTTAAATTTTCCTTAAATCATAAATCTTTGATCAGGTGTACCATGGCTATATTCTTCTTTGAAAGAAAGTAAAATAAATTTAAATTAATAAAAAAAAAAGAAGTAAAAGTAGTAAGGGTCAATCATTCAAAGAGAAGAAAGCACTACACAATCTAATTATATTCTAGATTAATATATTAGTTTATTTTGGAATATTTGAAAAAAATTGAGTAAACTTTAAAATACATTATATGAGTTTTTAGAACCACTTTCTCAAACACTTTTAATAAATAAAAAAACTTTAATTTATTCAAAATTTATATTGCATAAATATGAATTTTATTTTATTTTATTAGAGATATAATAAAAAAATTATTTTAATTTTTTTAGAAATGTATACAAAAAATTGTTCAATATGTCTATTTTTGTTATGGAAAGGTTTCATGTAATTATTTTGTTTATCAATTATTAGTCAAATGTAATATGAATTTAAGTCGTTCTTTTTAGTAAAGTTTATCAAACATTTTAAATTCACATTGAATATTTGCATTTATTAATAGATTGTTGATTAACTGATATTTATTTGATGGAGATGATGAAGACCGAGTGATACTGAGTATCATAATTGTAGAAATGGTTAGATCAGTTGTTGTTTTGTCATTGATGTCAAGCAATTGATTCATTGATTGTTATTGTGTTACCATATCTTAAGAGAAGTTAAATGGGTGACAAATACAGATCAGACAATGATGAAGTAACGATGTTATAGTTATTTTGTACTATATATTTGATGTTATCAAATCGTTACATTTGATTGATCAAGTCAGGAACTATAATGAATTAAGTTATGACTGAAAGAGATACTTTACCAAGCTAGACCGAGTCAGTCGGTAGAATGATATGTGAGTCGGTTATAGTTACCGAGAACAAAGCACTGAGAGCAAGTTAGGCACCGAGCACTGATGAAGTCAGTTACCGAGTTTCTAAGCAAGTTTTACCAAGTACATTATACAGATATTAAATGATAATTTAATGCGAAGCAATGATGAGTTAGATGAGGAGATGAATTAAATGAAGTTTGTTACAAGATTTACGAATGAGAAAATTTAATGTGAAGATCTAAGGCGAAGATCAAGCGGTAAAACAAAAAAGTGAAAGTTCCAAGAAAATTTACAAGTTCACATGGTTTACCGAGTTGAGAAATTTGAAGAAGGGGTAAAAGCACAATAATTTGTCACCCTTTAATAAAGGAAAAGGTTAACAAAATCAAAGTTGTTCAACTTCAATAGTATAAAAGTGACATTTATGTTTGGAATTTGAAGATGATGTAAACTAATTAAATGTGTTAAAATTGATTAAGTTTGTGATTAATATTTTTAATTTTTTTTTTGAATAAGAATTGATATGATTTTTTAATTTTTAAAGACGAGTTTTTAGTTGCTAAAAAATACTAAAAATTAGGGGTCTAGTTCCCACCAAAACATTATATGTAAATAAACTTTTTCCCCCTAATTTCAAAATATGTTATAGATGACATATATAGCTAGTGCATGAAGAAATAAAAATTGGTTTGTGACCTATATTTTCTCTTTTATAATAATTCAAATTCCAACTCACCTGAAATCAATAGTTTTCATCTCCCGCCATATTTTTCATATCAAATCTATCCCAATCAAAAAAATAAATATATATTCTTGAAGAGGACTCTCTCCTCTAGTGCAGCATATGTTTTTCAAATTTATTTAATATGATTTACTATTTTTTCTTTCTCCGAATCAACATCTCCTTGACTATTAAAATACCTACTTGCAATATTTTTTAATTACAATAGGCTGTCTAATTAAAATACTATAAAATCTATACGAGGATATTCTTGACTTTGATCTCTACAAAAGGGTATGTTTTTATTTTTTTTAAATATCATTAAAAAGACTAAGAGTTATTGAAACTTCACTTTTCTGAAATAATTTTATTTCTATGGTAATTGGACTCAAAGTGGTATAAAACATGCATTTAATAGACATTTCCAATTGGAAAAGTTAAAAGCACTTATCTAACTTAGCTAGAATGAATATAGCTAGACCATATGTATGACCAAAATGAATTTTTAGTTAGAAATACTATAATTCAGCTGTGTTGATAAGTTAGCCTAAAAGCTGACACCCGATTGTGCTTTTACCCGAAGATGATCGAACGAATGAGCGCAAAGGAGGGAAAATCAAATTAAGGAGATTAAGAGGCAAAAGTATTCGTATAAAAGGAATATGAATTACACTGAGTGTAAGGCTACTGGGGAATTGAGAAAAGAAGAAAAGAAGCTAAACAACAATATTTACCGAGCATAACAGAGAAAGATAGATCAAAGAATCTACAATCTGAGAAAGAGATCAGTGGAGTATGTGATGCCAGTATTCAATTAACCATAAAGGATCTGATCCAAGCATAGTGATTTGCTAAATTTTATAGATCAAAGTTTATTCTTATTAATATTTGTAAAAAACAAATCTCTTAACTGAGTGGATTTAACCATCCTATTTGTAAAACCTAGACTTAGGTGACATTCCAAAAGAGTGTTTGAAGACCTCTAACAAGGCCACTCCTAATAGGGTGAATATCTAAATAGATCTGAGGTAAATCCCCTAATAGTGTCACATTTAGCAAGTGTGTTTGTAATCTTTAACATGATAAGTTCTTAACCGAGCATACTTCAAAAGGGTACAATTTTTATTATAGGTTACAATTCCCATAGAGGTTTTTCCCAAATTTGATTTCCTCATTAAATCCTGTGTCAATGAGTTATATCATGTGTTAATGAGTTAATCTGATGTTGCTAAGTTTGAATGATTTATTGCTACTTATATTATTTGGTGAATTGATTTTTTACTGCATGTTAGGAATAACAATCCACAAGAGAATTGAGAGGGGGGGGTGAATCAATTGTGATATAGATTATTAAACTTTAAACTTTATAAACCAAAACTGCAATGCAAATGATAACACAATAAATTCCAACATAATAACACAATACTTGTTGTCAAGGAAACCTTGTTAAATGTAAAACCTCGATGGGAATTAGCACCCACAAATACTGTACTAAGAGTATAGCATCCCTGTTAAAATATTTAGCCCTGTTAGGATATTATTACAACATTACAGTACACAATCCCTATTAGGAGACATCTCTTGTTAGGAGTCAAGAAAAGTAGTAGGCTCACTACCCAAAGAAGGTTAAAGCCACCCTTAAGGATTCACAATCTGAACAGGTGTATATAGGAATATAAAATCCAGTGAACTGTCTGATAGCAACTGTCTTTGCTTGGTCAGTTCCAATAAAGTATTCTTATCAAAAAATATGCTCTACATCTAGAAGCAAAACAAGCCTCGTAGCTTTCAATTTTCTTCCTTTTCAGTCTCTTCTACTACCACATCTTTCCAAAATAAAATATCACTCATATATACCCTATTACAATAATTCATTAGGTCATCCAATTAAGCTTTCCTAATACACAAATAATTAATTAGGTCAGCCAATTAGGCTTTCCCAATATAAAATAATTGTTTAACCACTTGCTAAGATACACACGGTACCTATAACAAGTAAATATCAAATAAAATCCATCAGTTATACTCCTAGATCCACAATCCACACTCATAATTCATATTACACACTATATGTCTGAAGTCAGCCGCCAAATAGGTCTCCTCCAAAATACATGTCATAGATGATGTCACTAGAATACTCACACCAATCAAACACAACCCAATATTCCACAATATGTCTACAGTCCTCCAGTAAGATCACTTCATCTGAAATATCTTCGCTAGTAAGATATACCTGAAACACAGAGACCTGCTTTGTCAAGCATCACAGTTACAGTCTAGAAACCAGTCTTCACTAAAAAAACTGTAACATCCTCAATATGTAACATAAAGACAAGAGAGCTTAGGGATAAGGTCAACACATGTTCTTATTCATATAACCAACTTTGATTGTTTTGAAACATCCATACAGTGTCCGTACACTTCTTCCATTCAAGTAACCAGTCTGTCCTCTTCCACAGAAACATATGTTGACATCAGTGACAAAACATGAATATCAACAACATGATCAGTACCCAAAATTGATATCATCCAAAAATATCCCCCTTTGGCATTGATGGCAACATATGGGAAAATCCATCAACCCAAAATCAACTCAAAAATACTTTCTCCTCTCAATACAATCTTCACAATATCCTCAACACAAATCTCTCCAAAATAGTAGGGATTTTCACATAGATTCCTTCCCCCTTTGGAATCAATGGAAAAGGGTTCCATAGCTCATCTGTAATCTTCTATAGCTTTTTCAAATCTTAATGTCCAATAGAAAGGTGCAAGATCACCCAAATGTGCTCTAGTGTTCCTTCGATCACTCCCCCTAAGGAGTAGATCCATACATCAAGTCCAAAAAATGATATAGCTCTGAAAACCACTAGAATAATGCATATTTGCATCAATTAATTATCACAAGGAGGGGCTCTAACCCCAAGCATTCTTTTGAGATACTCAAAATCATCTTTTGGAAAAGGTTTTGTAAATATATTTGCTATCTGTTCCTTTGTGCTAATATATTCTAGTTTAATCTCTTTCTATGCTACCTTCTCCCTCAAGAAATGATACTTAATAGAAATATGTTTAGTCTTTGAATGTATTATAGGATTCTTTGACATATTCACTGTGCTGGTGTAATCACAATGGATAACCACTGGTTCTTGAAAAATTATTCCAATGTCCTTCAGCATTTGTTTCATCCAAACAACTTGTGTGCAATTTATTGCGGCAACAACATACTCTGATTCAACAATAGATTGAGAAATACAGTTCTACTTCTTTCTCAACCAAGAAACCAACCTTTTCCAAAGGAAAAATGCACCACCACTAGTACTCTTTCTTTCATCCACATTTTCTACCCAATCAGCATCAGTATAAGCCTGTAAAATAAAATCATCTAATTTTTCATACCATAATCCATATTCTATTGTTCCATTCAAATATCTGAAAATTCTTTTCATAGTAGAAAGATGTGTCTCCTTAGGATCTTCTTGATACCTTTCCATAATACCAACTACATTGGTAATATCTGATCTAGTGTGAGTTAGATATTGTAGACCACCAATCATAGATCTATACTTTGTCTGAACTACACTTTGAGTTTCATCATTACTAGTCAGTTTATGTCTAGTCATCATACGTGTTCCAACAGGTTTACAATCTTCCATTGCAAACTTCTTCAACATCTCCTCAAGATACTTGGTCTAAGATATAAAAATTCCATTCTTACTCTGATTAATTTGCAAACCAAGAAAAAATTTCATTTCACCAATCATTGACATCTCAAATTCATTTTCCATTTCTTTAGAGAACTTCTTACTCATCTTATCATTGCCTCCAAAAATGATATCATCAACAAAAACTTCTATAATTTAGATTCCATCTTCATCAGTTCTTAAATATAAATTACTGTCTGCATTACCTTTTCTGAAACCAAGATGAAATATATACCTGTCTAGCCTTGCATACCATGCTCTAGGTGATTGTTTCAGTCCATACAATGCTTTCTTTAGCTTACAAAACCATGTCTCCATCCTCTGTCAAAGGAAATCCATTAGGTTTCTCAATGTAAACTTCTTCTTCTAGATCACCATTCAAGAATGCTGATTTCACATCCATTTGATATACTTTAAAGTATTTATGTGCAGCATAAGCAAGCAATAATCTCACAGCTTCTAACCTAGCAACAAGAGAAAATGTTTCTTCATAGTCTATTCCTTCTTGTTGTGAGTAGCCTTTATACACCAATATAGCCTTGTTTCTTACCACTGTTCCTTCCTTATCCATCTTATTTCTGAAAACCCATTTTGTACCTATCACATTTTTGTTCTTAGGCCTTGGAACCAATTCCCAAGTATTTTTTTTATTTATCTATTCAATTTCTTCTTCCATACCTTTAGTCCAAGGTTCATCTCTACATGATTCATTTGTATTATTCAGCTCAACTTGAGAAATCAAACAAATTTCATCTCTAACTCTAGATCTAGTTATCATACCTTTATTTGCATCACCAATAATTTAATCTTCAGGATGGTTCTTCTTAACATACCTTGGAGTCTTTGGAGTCTAAGTAACTTCAGTCACTTCATCTTAAATTTTATTTTCAATCATCAAAGGTTCTTCGGGTTCAACAGTGACCTCGTTCATTTATGTAATCTAACCATAGTCATATATTCTTTCCTGAAACTAAAAATTTTCATCTATCCTCACATTGGCAATTTCAATCAACTTCCTCAATCTCAGATTGAAACATTTATATGCTTTACTCTTTGTAGAATAACCAAGAAAAATTCCTTCATCACTTCTAACATCAAACTTCCCTATCTCATCATCTCTTTTGATATAAAATTTACTTCCAAATATTCTAAGATATTTTATAGTAGGTGTATTATCAAACCATAATTCATAAGGAGTCTTAGTTGTACCTTCTCTGATCTGAATTCTATTCAAGGTGTACACAGAAGTGCCAACTACTTCTCTCCAATGAACATGTGACACATTTCCTTCCAGCAACATAGTCCTTGCAACATCTAATATAGTTCTGTTTCTTCGCTCTGCTATCCCATTCTGTTGTGGAGTTCTAGGAGCTGAAGTCTGTCTGTATATTCCATGTTCTTCATAGTAGGTATTAAATAAGTCTAATGTAAACTCTCCACCTCTGTCTGATCTCAAAAATTTTATCTTCAAACCAGATTAATTCTCAACTTTTTCTTTAAATAACTTGAATTTGACAAATGCTTCAAATTTCTCTCTCAAATATGTAACCCACATCATTCTAGAAAATTAATCAACAAAAATTATAAAGTACCTTTCACCATAATATGATCTTGTTCTTGTAGGACCACACATATATGTATGCACCAAATCCAACTTCCCTTTTGCTAAATAAGATTTTCTTTTAAAACTATTTCTGGTATGCTTCCCCATAACATGCTCTCTACACATAGTGTTAGATGGATTTACAATCTTAGGTAGATCTCTTACAACATTAGTCATACTTTCCTTCACAATTTTATCAAAGTTAGCATGGAAAAATATTCTATGCTACAGCCAACTGGCATCAACCTTCAAAATAAAACAAGTAGCTTCAGATGATTTCAATTCAAATACATTACCTCTAGATTTAGTACAAGATGTGATCAAATCTCCTAATTTACTTCTGATAGAGAATTTCCCATTAATGATTTTCAACTGATAACCTTTGTCCACTAATTGTCCAACACTCAACAGATTATGCTTAAGTCCATCAACAAGTAATACAATGTAAGAATTTGTCTTTCCACCCAGAGAAATAGATCCTACTCCAATGATAAGTTTAGGAGTGTTGTCACCAAATCTAACAACACCACCATCATATCTCTTCAAACTCACATATTTTCTTTTATCTCCAATCGTATGATGTGAAAAACCACTATCTATAACCCATTTAGATTTCTTTTCAATACGAGATACTAATGATTTTTCCTCATGTATACGCTCATCATCCTTTATAGAAATAAATCCAATTTCATCATAGTCACCATCATCATCAAAAATACCCTCACTAGCATAATAACATTCCTTGCCTTTAGGATAATTTTATTTGTAAAAATTAGGTTTGTGCTTAGGAACCCTTGTAGGAAATCTAGATGCAAAATGACCAATCTTGTTACACGAAAAAAATTCAAAGGTAATTTGCCTTCAAATTTAGCCTTACCTCTCTTCTCTCTTCTAGCAATCAATGCTTCCACTTCATCTAGATTTATTTCTTCCTCCTGTATCTGTTCCCATTCCTCATCATAGTATCCAAGCTCTTCTCTTAGGTCACAATTTCTGGTGCTCACAATTCCTGATAAGGTCTTTTTGTTCTTATGCACGGTTGCCTTGAATGCTGACTCAACTTTAGGTAAAGTATCTCCCAATTCTGCGGCCTCAAAAGTAGTTAGTTTTATAATCATCATATCTCTAGTGAAGTGTGATTTCAAAGGTATAATCTCCTCTATATCTTGTACTTTGGTTCTATATGTAGGTGTCAAAGATCGGAGTATCTTTGCAATCACTTCTTCCTCACTGTAAGTACCTCCAGAGTTTCTAATGCCAGTAACCACTTCAGTAATTATTTGTCCATATTGGTGGTACCCTAAATTTTGATAATTTAGAAGTCCCAAACCATTATCAAGAAGCATGTTTCTCCATAAAAAAAAGATCAAGGAAAGGAAGCTTTATGACACAAATAAATAGAACTAACTAATTGAAGCCTTCAGAAAATGCTGGAATTTAGACCTGCTACAAAGATGATTTTGACAAAGAATAAAGATGGTCAAATTTTACAAATATAAAGACAACCCAGTTTGAAAAATCAAATTTCCTATCTCCAAAAAAAATATTAGCTTTTCATGAGGTGTTTTGGATTTTTGACCAGAGCCAAATCCGAAAGTTAGGTAGTTATTTTTTAGTTAGTTTATTGTTTTTCCAAAATAATTTGTAATAAGAGTTGTGTCTTTTCACCCTAAAAAGGTGTGAAAGCCACTCAAACAAATATATATACATAATGTAAAATGTAAAGAGAGGAGAATACAATAATACAATTTCACATATTTGGATAGTTTTTAATCAACAAGTATAACATGGACTTGGATGTACTATTTTTTCAAAATTAATAAAGATAAGTCTTTTTTCTTTCACATGTGTAATAGTTTCATTTATTTTACAATTAGTCCCTCAGATAAACCAATACAACTTCTTCAAAGTGATAGTTTGATGTGCATGCTTCCTTATTTGATTCGTAGTCTATATTTTCAATTGGTTTTCACATTTTGCATGGTTAAATTTTGTTGATTGAGGCCTTAGTCAATTCGTCTGTCATCTGAGAAGTATTACCCTTTTGAAATATCTATGAATTTGTTTTAGGTTGCATGTACATTCCATAACACCTTTGAAGTCATAATTTTTCTTGTAAAACTATCTCTGAGGTTGAACATAAAATTGGAATGATCTTGACTCTATTGCCCATGGTAGAATAAGGCACTGGTCTAATCATTATTTAGATTATAGTTATTCAGTTCATTGTTTATAGTTTTAAGATATCTTATACATCTATTCATTTCAAATTACATACACATTTACTAAACAATCTTTCAATTACTTAAAGTATTTTAGTTTACAGTTCATGATATATTGCTTTCAGTTAGATTTCTTTCAAGTTCCTTGCCATACTTGAGAGAGAAGGTTGAAGCATTTCTTATCTGCTATAAAAATCCTTGTAACTTGAAGGATAAGTCAAGGTATAGGCCTACCAACCTTGGTTTTGCAAAGCCAAAATTGTAGAAGTTCCAACCTTGATTTGGTTGTGACTTGTTAGTTGGCCAAATCACTTGGGTTTCCAAGCATTGGATTGGCAAGTCCATAGGAAATCCAATCTATTGATTTGAGCACCAACATATTGGCGACTCTGTTGGGGAGTTGTTCAAACGAACATTTTTGTATTTTACCTAGAAGCGCTGGTGATATATTTAAGACTCTACTGGGAGAAAAGAACTCAAAAGATAGTAAGTATTTTCCTTCTGATAAGGTGGTGACTCTATTGAACAAAGAATTTTAGTCAGTGACTCTACTGAGGGAGAAGACTCAGAAGGAGATGGTGGATTGTTTTTTCAAATGTATCCATCATTTCAAAGAAATCCTTTTATTCCATATGGTATTAGGCCATTGGATCTTAGGAGATTTCAATGCATCCCAAATAAGTTATCCCATAAAATTTCACAACTTCTACCAAAGTTCCATGGAAAATGGGATGAATCGACACTACAACACTTGGATGCATTTTATACATTAATAGAAGATTATGAGATTTCTACAGAGGATCGGGTAATGAGGCTATTTTTCAGGATGTTAAAAGATAATGCCAAATAAGTAGATGAATCACTACCCACACAATGTATCTCATCATGGAGACAGTTTGAGAGATGATTTCTTTATACATTTCATGATGCCAGTAGTGAAGAAGACAACATGTGCTATGAACGATATGAAGACCAAAGTTGCAATATGGAAGAAGATCCAAATTAAATTGTGGAAGAAGAATCTTACAAGTCCCCTTTGGATGCATTCTTCAGTTTGGAAAGATATAAAGGTGAACCTACACTACATTTGTTCATGAGAATGATAAAGATCTATCAAGAAATACCTTCAAATATTAGGCCTCTGGGAAGGGAATTAATGGATAAACTTTGTGAGTTAGGAATCTACCATGATTCTCAACTATTAGTTTTTCTTGAGAAAATATGTAAGGTATTAAGGGAAGAAAAGAATGATGACATAGAGGAAGAAATTTTGGATCAGGTTGAAGAGGAATCTATACATGATGAGATGTGTATGGAAATAGGTATCAATGACCATGAGGAGGAAGATCTTCTCAGTACAAAAGAAATCTCATATTTACTAGACATTGAATATCAAAAACATGTTGAGAAGAGTGGTCAATTTTTTTTCTCAATGCACCATGATAAGCAACTTGATGGATCAGTACATACTCAGGGGGTACTAGATGA
>MU224040.1:757782-768162 GCA_018584345.1 Thuja plicata | reverse complement strand
TCTTCAAAGTGATAGTTTGATGTGCATGCTTCCTTATTTGATTCATAGTCTATATTTTCAATTGGTTTTCTCATTTTGCATGGTTAAATTCTATTGATTGAGGCCTTAGTCAATTGGTCTGTCATATGAGAAGTATTACCCTTTTGAAATATCTATGAATTTGTTTTAGGTTGCATGTACATTCCATAACACCTTTGAAGTCATAAGTTTTCTTGTAAAACTATCTCTGAGGTTGAACATGAAATTGGAATGATCTTGACTCTATTGCCCATGGTAGAATAAGGCACTGGCCTAATCATTATTTAGATTATAGTTATTCAGTTCATTGTTTATAGTTTTAAGATATCTTATATATCTATTCATTTCAAATTACATACACATTTACTAAACATTCTTTCAATTACTTAAAGTATTTCAGTTTACAGTTCATGATATATTGCTTTCAGTTAGATTTCTTTCAAGTTCCTTGCCAGACTTGAGAGAGAAGGTTGAAATGTTTCTTATCTACTATAAAAATCCTTGTAACTTGAAGGATAAGTCAAGGTATAGGCCTACCAACCTTGGTTTTGCAAAGCCAGAATTGCAGAAGTTCCAACCTTGTTTTGGTTGTGACTTGTTAGTTGGCCAAATCACTTGGGTTTCCAAGCATTGGATTGGCAAGTCCATAGGAAATCCAATCTATTGATTGAGCACCAACACATATGTCCCAATTTTCTCATTTTCTCTCATATTCAATGATTCCATCTTTGTCTTCCATTTCTATAGCTTTTCCTATTTTGTAAACTTATCTCCTTCATACAGTGCCTCCAATCTTGTCCAGATCTCATGTGCAGAATCCAAGTCTTTTACTTCTGTGAATTCACCATTAGAAAGTGCACTGATCAATGATTCCCTTGTGACGATATTACATGAAAATAACTTCTTTTCATCTTCAGTATCCTTCTCCATTTCATCCTTAGTCGCTATCTTTTCATTCTTCTTTGTGATCATCCAGTAGTCAAGTCCTAAACATAGAAAATGTGTTCTCATCTTGTTCTTCCAACTGTCAAAGTTTTCAGGATCAAATTTCAGACTATCCTTCCTATAGTAACTCATCTTTAGGATCACCTCAAGATGTTAAGATTTATCTCTAAGGACCAGTAGCTCTGATACCAATTGTTAGGAATAATAGTCCACAAGACAAATGAGAGTGGGGGTGAATCAGTTTGATATAAATTATTAAAATTTAAACTTTATAAACCAAAACTGCAATGCAAATGATAACATAGTAAATTCAAACACAATAACACAATACTTGTTGTTGAGGAAACCCTGTTAAAGGTAAAACCCCAATGGTAATTAGCACCCATAAATAATGTACTGAGAGTATAGTATCCCCGTTAAAATATTTATCCCTGTTAGGATCTTATGACAACATTACAGTACATAGTCCCTATTAGGAGATATACCCTGTTAGGAGTCAAGAAAAGTAGTAGGCTCACTACCTAGGCACACTTCCCAAAGAAGGTTAAAGATATCCTCAAGGATTCACAATCCAAACAAGTTTATATAGGAATATACAATCTAGTGAACTATTTGACAACAATTGTCTTTTCTTGGTCAATTCCAATGAAGTATTCTTATCACAAAATCTGCTCTACATCCAGTAGCAAAACAAGCTTCACATCTTTCACTTTTCTTCCTTTTTAGTCTCTTCCACTACCACATCTTTCCAAAAGAAAATATCACTCATATATACCCTATTACAATAATGCATTAGGTCGGCCAATTAATCTTTCCTAATACACAAATAATTAATTAGGTCGGTCAATTAGGATTTTGCAATTTATAAATAATTGTTTAACCCCTTGCTAAGATAAACACAGTACCTATAACAAGTAAACATAAAATAAAATCCATTATTTATACTCCCAGATCTGTAATCCACGCTCACAATTCATATTACACACTCCATGTCTGAAGTTGACCACCAAATAGGTCTCCTCCAAAATACACGCCACAGCTACTATCACCAAAATTCTCATGGAAATAAAACACAACCCAATATTCCACAATATGTTTACAGTCCTCTAGTAAGCTCACTTCATCTAAAATATCTTTTCCAGTAAGATATACCCGAAACACAGAGACTTGTTCTATCAAGCATTACAGTTACAGTCTAGAAACCAGTCTTCACTAAAACAACTGTAACATCCTCAATATGTAACATAAATCCAACAGACCTTAGGGATAAGGTCAAAACACATTCTTCTTCATATAACCAACTTCCATCACTCTGAAACATCTATATAGTTTTCATGCACTTTTTCTAGTCAAGTAACCAATTTGTCTTCTTCCACAGAAACATATGTTAACATTAGTGAAAAAACATGAATATCAACAACATGATCAGTACCCAAAAGTGATATCATCCAACACTATATTTAGTACTTACCAAGTGAATCAATGAGTTTAGTTTTAATATTTTAAGTTTGATTTGTCTGATTCACCCCCTCTCTCTCTCAGTAGGATGAACAATTGGTATTAGATCTTTGTTACTCTGAAGTGATAAGTTTAAAGGACTTGAGTTAAAATATAAAGATGTATAAGAGGGAAACACCAGAGATGAATAGGGATCATTTCTCTACATGGAAAATTAGAAGGAGGTTGCATGTGTCTAGAATAGGAGAATATGCACTTTACTATTTTGAGAATAAATATGTAGCACCAACTACTACACCTTTGACTATCAGTGAGAAAAGACAAAAACATGAGCACACACTAGTCATGATTGAGATTTCATCTACACTTACCAACCAAGAATATGATGAGCTTGATGGTTGTACTACTGCAAAATAGATGTGGATAAGATTTGTTTGACCTATGGTGGAGATCAGCATGTTCAAAAGGCTAAAGAAAAAATTTTGAGAGGAAAATTTGACTCTATGAGGATGAAGGAAGGAGAGAACATAATACAATATAGTACAATAATTAAGGATACTGTTAATTATATCAAAGGATTTGTTGGTATCATAACAGAGCATGATGTTACAAGTAAAATATTGAGAACTCTGCTATCAAGCTATTCTATTCATGTATCTGCTATACACGAGCTAAGATCTATACCCCAGATGAATGTTTCACTAGATACCACTATTGGTAAGTTAATTGCATTTGAACTTAATGATTTTGGCAATAGTGTGCCAGTTATTTCTAAGGTTGAATATGCATTTAAGTCTACTTTAAAGATTGGAAAAGCTAGAGAAGTTTCTGCTAGAGATGGTTATTTGAGCAGTGCTAGTGAGAAATTTTATAGTTGCACCGAAGCTCTTAAAGAGCTATTTACTGAATGTGAAGAGAATGAAAGAGAATTTGAAGCTTTGTTGGCTAGAAGGCTACAAAGAGGAAAAGGAAAATACTAAGGTAAGTTACCCTTGAAATGTTCTAATTGTGATAAAATCGGTCACTTTGCATCTAACTGTCCAGAGAATGATAAGAAGGAAAAGAAAAATAAGGAAAAGAGAGAAAACAGATTCAGGAGATACAAAGGTAATAAATCTTGTTATATTGCTAATGAAGGACAAAGTGATGATGATTCTATTGGGAGAAATGATGAAAAATAAGTTGTGTATGTTGCTATAAAATATGATTCTGATGAAGAAGCAACTAGAACCCTAATATCACAAGTAAGTAAGAATGAAACATGGATTATAGATAGTGGTTTTTCACATCACATGACTAGTGACACACTTAAGTTTATTTACTTGGAAAAGCATGATGGAGGTTATGTTAGATTTGGTAATGCTGCTCCATATCCTGTAAAAGGAAAATGATATATAATTCTACTGAATAACACAAGATGTGTTTATTGGGTTGAAAGATTAAAGTATAATTTGTTGAGTGTTGCACAACTTAACAATACAGGTCACCGACTAGAATTTCAATATGGAAGAGTGAAAGTATTTGATGAGAAGAGAAATCTAATTGCTACTAGAGAAAAATCTATAGGTAATCTATTTTATCTTGATACTTCTATGAAGAGTTGCTTATTTGCTAAAGTTTAAGATGTTTGGTTATGGCACAAAAGGCTTTGTCATGTTAATTTTGACAACTTGATTTAAGCGAGTAAGAAGAATAGAGTAAGAGGTCTATCAAGACTTGAAAAACAAGAGAATGATATGTGCAAAGAATGTTGGATGGGTAAGATGAATAAATCTAGTTTTGCAAGAAAGACTTATGTTACACAAGGTATTTTGGATTTATTTCATACTGATTTATGTGGACCCATGAGAACTCAAAGTTATTATGGAGACATATATTTTTTTTGTGGATGATTATTATAGAATGATGTCTATAATGTTCTTAAAATAAAAATATTGTGCATTTCAAATGTTTAAGTGGTATAAGGCCCAAGTTGAAAAATAACCTGGAAGACAGTTGAAATGTCTGAGATCTGACAAAGGAGGTGAGTTTACTTCTAATGAATTTACATTGTTTTGTAATGAGAATGGAATGAAGAGATAGTTGTCAGAACAGAGGACACCACAATAGAATGAGATTGCTGAGAGAAGGAAAAGATCCATTGTTGATTGTGCTAGGACATTGATGATTGAAAAGGGAGTTTCACAAAACTTCTGGAGGGAAGCTATGAGTAATTATGTTTATACATTAAACTGAGTACAAATGAAGAGAGGTACCAACAAGACACCTTATGAAATCTGGTATGATCACAAACCTAATGTTAGTTACTTTAAAATCTTTGGGAGCAAATGCTATATTCTAAAAGATTCAAAAGAAGGTAAGTTTGAATCAAAAGGAAATGAAGGTATATTCTTAGGATATTCTACAAAGAGTAAAGCTTACAAATGTTTAAACATGGTTACTAAAAAAATGGTGGAAAGTGCAAATGTAAGATTTGATGAATTTGCAGAAAGGAATGAATGAGACGATAAGATGGAAACTAATGATTATGAGAAGTTTGTATATGTACAACATGATGCACCTAAAAATTTACCAAGAGAACCTACCGAGGAGGTAGATGAACAACAAGTTCCACAACTGAATGTTGATATAGATTAACTGAGGGGTACCAATCCTATTTTGGAAAAGTATGTGAGAAGGCACCATTCCCTGAGAAAGATTATTGGAAATAAGGAAGTTGGAGTTATGACAAGGAGCAAGGCCAGAGACAATACATGTTTGATATCTTCATTTGAGCCGAAGAAAGTTATGGAAGCACTGGATAATAAGGACTGGATGAAAGCTATGAAATAAGATTATGATCAAATTGAGAATAACAAGACATGGACTTTAGCACCTAGGCCTAAAGAAAAAAATATGATTGGTACAAAATGGATTTTTCAAAAAAAAAAAGAATGAACATGGAGAAGTTATCAGAAATAGAGCTAGATTGGTTTGCAAAGGTTATGCACAAGAAGAAGGAATTGACTATGGAGAGACTTTTGCACTTGTTGCTAGACTGGAAAGAGTTAGAATAATTCTAGCATATGTTGCTTACAAAGGATTCAAAGTTTATCAAGTGGATGTCAAGTCTGCATTTATTAATGGGATACTTGAGGAGGAAGTATACATTGAGAAACCATAAGGATTCATTGAGAACACAAACAAGAACAAGGTGTGTAAGTTACATAAAGATTTATATGGATTGAAACAAGCACCCTGGGCATGGTATGAGAGTCTGCACTCTTATCTAATCAAAATAGGATTTCAAAGAACAATCAATAGCAGTAATGTTTTGCTTGAAATGTGATAGTGATAATAATGTTTTGATTGCTGAAATTTTTATTGATGATATTATATTTGGAGGCAATGACACTTTATGTAAAGGATTTTTTTATGAAATGAGAAAAGGGTTTGAGATGTCAATGATTGGAGAGATTAAGTTCTTTCTAGGTCTATAAATACAACAAGTTACTGGAGGAATCTATATTACACAAGAAAAGTATATCAAAGAGATTCTTAAAACCTTTGGTATGGAGGATTCCAAACCTATTGGAACACTGATGGTTACTCGATGTAAATTATATAAAGAGGATGAAACTCAAGAGATAGATAATACTCTTTACTGATCCATGATTGGTAAATTGCAGTATGTTGTTCATAGTAGACTTGATATAGCACATGTTGTGGGAATTTTTGCAAGATTTTCTTCTAATCCAAAGGAAACACATATGTCTGTAGTTAAAAATATTTTGAGATACCTGAAAGGAAAATAAGAGTTTGGTTTACTATACAAGAAAGGAGGTACTTTTGATCTGCAAGTATACACTAATGCAGATTGGGCTAGAAACTTTGATGATATAAAAAGTACTAGTGGAGGAGAATTCTATCTAGGTGAAAAATTGGTTACATGGTTGAGAAAGAAACAAAATTGCATTTCACAGTCTATTGCTGAAGCTGAATATGTTGTTGTTTCTATGAATTGTGCAAACATAGTATGGATTAAGAAATTACTTGAAGGTATGCAAGAAGAGATCACAGATCCACTTACTATTTTTTGTGATAATACAAGTGCTATTAACATATCAAAGAACCCAGTTATACAATTAAAGACCAAGCACATTTCCATCAAGTATTACTACTTGAGAGAGTAAGTTCAAAAGAAGAATGTGAAATTGGAATATGTGAATTGAAAGGAACAATTGGTTGACATCATTACAAAGCCACTACCTAAGGATTCTTTTGAGAATCTAAGAAGTAAATTAGGGGTTCTTCCCCTATCCAATGTTCACTAAGGGTCATGAGGCATGCTGCATCAATTCTATATTTTATTAGAATATCTATTTCTGAATTGATGTTAGTTTGACACACTTTAGATGATTCGTGAAGTTGTGAAAATTTTTTCGTATGTAAAGTTTTATGACTACATGTTAGGTATAATCCACTACTACAACAATTTTTCAAGAGTGTCACTTTTTGGAATTGTTGTCAAATATGGAGAATAACAAATTGATGACATTTATCTATAGAGAGATACTAAGGAAGAATGAATTGAAAATATTTACTCGAAGGAGATTCAGAGTGTATGTTACACAAATAGAAGATTTATCCAAGAGAGATATTCAGATTAGAGAGATCAAAGTGGAAATAGATACATCAACTCAGAATAAGTACAATTATGTATTTGAGATCTGCCATCATCAATTGCTATAAAAATGTTATAGTGGCTACCATCAATGCCAAAGAGGGAGATTATGATTAACTGATGTTTATCTGACGGAGATGATGAAGACTGAGTGATACTGAGTGTAACATAAGAAATGTAACATTTGAAATAAGTGGGGGAAAGATAAGATATTCCTCTTCCATCCCAAGATGCACAAAGGAAAGATCCAAATTGATCAATGCACAAATGAATCAATCATTTGGAAATAAGAGCAAAGAGGAAAGTCTTAAATTCCCGTTTTATGGAAAGGAATGTGTGATAGATTTAGAAAGATTGAAATGAATAGGAAAAAAAGTACTAACCTTAAAATATGGAAGATCTAAAGAATTTTGTTTCAGGGGTCTATACTCTATTTCTAGAAAATCTGAAGTATGATCTAGAGTAGAAATGCAGAGATGAACAAAACCCAGAAATTGTTTTCCGATCCAACACTGTCTTGATAAAAATCTCAATCTTGACCCAAAAATGTCATCGTTGACCCAATAATCTCAACCCTAACCTGCACAGGTTTGACATAAAATCTGTTCGCGGATCCCGATAGTTCGCTAAAATGGGTATCCAAATCTGAGTTCAAATCCATAGTCCCACACCTGTACCTGCAAGGAAAAGAGATTTGTTTTTTTGGGGGGGAGGAGTTTGCCTTGGTCAAACCCTAGTTTTAGAATTAACCTCAAATATATAATTAAAATTGTAGAAGTAAACAAAGTAAATGCATAAATTCACCTTACTTGTAAAAGTCCTTGTGGAGGATTCGAATCCTTGAATCCACAAGTATGTATGTACCAATGGATGTAGAATGTAGAATGTAGAATGTGTAATGTCTCAAATCAATTTCTTATAAATATTCAACACCAATATTGAATGGATCTTGGAAGAGGAAGAGGCTTGGAGGAATGTGGATGGAGAAATCTTCAACAAGAGGGCTCCATAGAGCTTGAATCTTTCAATGGCTACCAATGGATCTCCTTAATGAATTGGATGCTTGAATGCTTGAGAGTAGATGCTTGATTCAAATCTTGCTTCTTTAGCTTGTCCTTTCAAGTCTTGAGTGCTTATGATTATGCTTGATGATGGTTGCTTGTGGTTAGAGAGTCTTAGAGAAAATGAGAGGAGAAAGCTCCCTTTTATACAAATCTAGGGCACAATATTCTAGAGAGGCCGACATAGGAGAAATAAATCCCCATTGAAGAGGACCTATATTAAATATAATATAGGAATCATCATTTTGGAACCCAAAACAATCAACCCGGAAGTGGGATTTAACTTTTTCAAAGACCGACATCTGGAAACTGTGAGATCCTAAAATCTGGACCCTGGGTCAAGGTTGAGGTTGACCTTGACCTAGGTCAGGGGTGAGGTCAACCTTTAGCTAGGTCAAGGGTGAGGTTGACCTTGACCCAGAAAGGTCAATTTTGACCCTGAGGTCAAAAATATTAGTTTTCAGTTTTGGATGTCAGAAACAAGCTAGAAAAGTGGGAAATGGGGCAGAATAGGGGAAAAAGGCCAGATCCAAGTCAAAGACCCATTCAAGGTGCTTGACATGACCCAAAAACACTTAATCAAAAGGCTAAACTAGTCTACAATGGAAGTGCTTCCATTTTTTGACTATACATTTAGCCCCCACTTTAGTAAGAGTATGGACTCAATGCAAACTCTTGGTAAAGGAGATCATGAAGAAAAGATAATGTTATTGAAATCAAAAGGGACACAAGAATCCTTAGGACCCCAGGGACTTAAGTCTTTATCAACCTTAAGATCACAATAAGAGAGACATCACCGGTCAAATAGAAAGAGAGAGAGGAGTGGTTAGCTCACCCAGTAAGATGTGTGTATTTGACTGTGAACCACAAAAAGGATTGGATGGCCCACCAAGAAAGCAGTTGATAGTCACCCCATAAAGTTGTGCACCTTTTGGCGGCTTTGTGCATGTATGTAGTGCATCTTCTGATGGCTTTTATGAAGTACCCATGGATCCATATTCTTATATCACCATGGAATACATTTTTAAAATGCACATCTCTTCAGGATTTAGCAACTAATGTGTGTTACCTTCCAAGGATTTAGCATATTGAATTGTAATTGAATGTGTATCTGTTTAGGATTTAGCAACTTATGTGTGTCACCTTCAGAGGATTTAGCATGCTGAAAAACAAAAGGTTAGAACAAAAATGCATAATATAAAATGAGGGAGGCCGTATATATGCCCCCTCCTTAAGATGACAAAGTACATACAATTTTGACATGTTAAGGAAAGAAAAGAACATGGATAAAGCCTTCTTCAATATCAAGACAATATCCATAGGCAAAACCCAATCCAAGCCAAGAAGGTCACAACTCCTATGAGGCCATGGAAGGGATGAATGCAAAGAGATATCATGCAAGAAGTGAAAAAGTAACCCTTGTGAGGGATAGCATGCTATTCAGTTTCCAAGGTGAAAGTTTTATCAACCATGGAAACCCAATGTCAAAAAAAGAAATATGTTATGATCAAGGACATAGATCTTCAATGCAAACCAAAATTTTCATGTATGATTGGATATCACATAATAGATAGATACTGCTTAACCAAGGGAAAATTGAATCCTGGAAAGACAAAAAATAAGGAGATGACATGCTTGCCTCCCAAGCATGGTAACAAGGATGAAAGGGGACCTATTATATCGCTCACAATACTATGCAAGACAATGAGCCCCCAAAGATTAGGCTAACATTGTTTACATGATGTGGAGTTCCATAATAGGAAGATAAATGTTATTTAGATAAAATAGGATTGAAATACAACTCATTGTTAGATGATATATAAATAACTTTACTATCAATGAGCTGCCTAATCTTATAATATAAAACTTGACATTCATTAGTAGAGTGATCATGAATTCTATGATACAAACAAAAAGGAAGAGTCTTCAAGTGTGGACTACGTTTATTTTTGTGTTTAGGTCTAGTAATCATCTTAGCATGAAGGAGTTTAGGCAAAAGAACTTCTTGGTCAAATTCCTTCATAGGTTCATCATGTTTTGAAGTTTTATTTGAGATGTTTTTATTGATGTGTTGCTGAGGATTAAATCCCAATCCATAAGAATGCTCCTGCCCCCCATTCTATAAGGGCATTTGAATTCCATGTTTATGCTTACCACATCCTTGACCATGGAATCCTTGTTTAATTAGTAAATGATAACCAGGACCATAATGAGAAGCCATATCAGAAGGAGTCA
>MU224040.1:739582-750714 GCA_018584345.1 Thuja plicata | reverse complement strand
TAATTCTTTATTTTTTAATTTCTTTGAATATGGTGTGTATATATGTGTATATATACACACATGCACACATGTGTATATATACATACATACATGTGTGTGTATATACACATGTATATATATACACACACATGTGTATATATGTATACATGTGTGTATACACACACATGTATACACATATACTCACATACACACACATGTGTGTATACACACACATACACACACATACACACACATACACACATACACATGTGTGTATACACACATACATGTGTGTGTGTGTATACACAAATGTGTGTATATACACATACAAGTGTGTATCCATGTATACACATATACACACATGTATATATATACACACATACACACATGTGTGCATACACATATATACACATTTATGTATATATACATACATGTGTGTATATATACACATATACACACCGTACATATACACATACAAGTGTGTACCCATGTATACACATATACACACATGTGTATATATATACATACATACACACATTTATGTATATATACACATATACACACATATACACACACCATACATGTGTATATATATAAACATATACACACATGTGTATATACACACATATACACACACCATACATGTGTATATATATAGACATATACACATGTGTGTGTATATACACACATATACACACACCATACATGTGTGTATATATACACACATATACACACACCATACATGTGTGTATATATACACACATATACACACATACATGTATGTATATATACACACATGTATATACACACATGCATATACACACATGCATATACACACACATGTATATATACATCCTTATAGCAATATAATATACATCTTTATAGTCACGGATCCCACGAAATATTAAATTTGCTTTTGTAAAAATTGGAATTGGAATTTGAAATTCCAATTCCACCTATTTAGGTGGAAGATGATATTCCCATTTTGGGGGCAAAATGAGAATTTCAGAATTCCAATTCCATTTTTTTCCAAGGACCCAACCATGGAATTTGGCATTATCTAGGATTAGATAATGCCAATTCCGGTCCAATTCCTGTTGCCAAACGGGTCCTAAAAGATCATTAATCAATTTTCCTGATTGCATTAAATCTTGTCATTTTTAGGTACCAGTCCCTTTTTAGTTACCAATTCCTTTGATACTTTTTCTATTATGCTTTTATGATATAAATAGTTTCTCTGACTTTTTCACTATGTTATTTTCTCTGACTATTTCTTTGATCATATTTTCTTTTGAACTTTTCCCTTTTTTTTGTCACGTCCTTATTGTTCCCTTTCCCTTCCTTATTGATGACTTTCATTCATCTTGCCTATGAACAATGTAATGAAAATTTATGTTATCTTCAGAAAAATGTGTGCCAATATAAATATGGACCATTGAATTCTTTATTGTTCCCCATTACAACTATCGAGGTAGTTAAATGAAATTAATTATACTATAAATGACCTCAAACGTTCAGTGCATTACATGTTCCTAAGTATTTTAAAGTCAACAGTCCAAATTTGTTAGAACCAATGGACTACCATCAAAGGAATCTTGGTTGTTCATTTTGGTTTCTGTCAATTTTTTGCTGCAAGGAATTCTTAGGAGTTTGATATTAATATAATTACATCTCACATTATCAAATTGAACTTCAATGACATTCTAATGTTTGACATGTGAGAGATTATGTGTACGATGTGGATATTATTCTGAATGATAAGTGTTTGTTAGTCCAAGTCTGGTACTTGTCCTTTTTAAGTGATTTATTGAGTTGCCATTATGTTTTCTAACAATCTTAAGTGCCTTAAGATTTTTGAGTCCAATCATTCACTAAAGATTTCGGTCCTGTGGTCTTGTCGTGCTTGAAAAAGTGTAAAGTTAATTTGCTAACGATTTTCTTGAACAGGTTTGAACATCTTTGAACACCTTTGAACAACCTTGAATAGGTTTGAACTTAGTTCAAACCAGTTCAAGGTCATTCAAAGTGGTTCTTATTTCTAAGGGAAAATTTGTTGGTGCATTGAGTTGGCACAAATGTTTTGTGTTTACAAGTGGTGGGAATATCAAAGCTGTATGAAAAGGAAAAGGACTAGCATGTATCAGTCCGAGATCTATTGTTTAAAGATTGATTTAGGTGGTCGAAAGACTTGAATAGTATTGAACACATATGAACCATCTTGAACTTTGTTCAAGGGTGTTCAAGGGCATTCAAGGGTGACGTGAGACGACAAGGAAAAGGTAACTTTTAGACATCTTAGCAGTGGGTCCTACAGAAATGAGGGCATTTAATGCAAAGAAGTGGTGGTGCCATTTAAATACGCATGAGGTGTCAAATCAATCATTAATTTGTACAACATCAAAATTTGTGCAAGTAACATTAATGAATTACATGCATAAACTGTCACATCACACTTTTTTCTTTTATTTTCATAAATATTTGTAGTTAATGATTAAATCATTCACAATCTCTATTTAAGCCCTTCTCTTTGTTCACATTTTGAAATATTGTCGCTATCGAGAGCTGAGTAGACGGAAGGTAAGGACTTCGGAGCTCCAGCTTTCAGAGGTTTCTACACAAAAAGGTCCCTTGGGGAAGCAGCGAAGTAGGAATTCCAAAAAGAAGCCTGTTACAGAATCCTCGCTTGTAGTTTCACCTCAGTGGATCACTAGATCAAAACCCAGTCCCAAAATAAAGAAAAGATGGCACATGAGAACATAGAAATCATCAACCTGGATGATGATAAATTTAGTAACATTAGTTACCAAATTGGAGAAGATGAACAGGTGGGAAAAGATATTTTTGATCTGGATGATGTGACACTGGATATGATGGATACACCTGTAAAGACAACTGAGCAATCAAATGCAGCAAGCATGATGCCTAATTGGCTGACCACATCTGTGAATAAGAAACGAAGTCTGTTTCCCATTTCTATCCTGGTGCAAGATATTGTGAGTAAATATGTTCATAGGACTCCTAAAACTAATAAGGTCAAGAGAATGATACGAATGTTTGCTGATACAAAGACATAGAAATGGACTGCTGAAGTAGCCACATACAGACCCGAAGAAGAAAAGCAGGAAATTGCAGCAGAGGATTTTGAGGTAACTAAGATTGAGCTGGGAACTATGGACAGGGCGAGTAAATATCATTTGTTTAAAGAAACTGCCCAAAAAATGTTGATGATGTCTTGGCAAGATAGTAAGGAGAAAATAGAAATGAAG
This sequence comes from Thuja plicata, assembly GCA_018584345.1. Taxonomy (NCBI): domain Eukaryota; kingdom Viridiplantae; phylum Streptophyta; class Pinopsida; order Cupressales; family Cupressaceae; genus Thuja; species Thuja plicata. The sequence goes on along the minus strand of MU224040.1, from coordinate 747,469 downwards.
CAGACCGTAGTGTCATTATCCCAGTTTATCAATTCCTTTTTCAATTTTGACTCCATGCCTTTAACCCAATCCCCCAAAATCTTTAATCTGAATTTAGTAGAAAGTAAAAATGTATTGAATCAAGTTCAGCGTGGTTGGGTTTTAGTTTCTTATGTTGATGAATGGATGGCTCAGATAGTAAATAGTGGTCACCAATACATCAAGGAATCACATGTGGTCCTCCATGATTCCGAGGCTATAATAGGGGAGTTACAGACTCAGCGACAAGTCTAGGATGGGGAAGAAGAAAAATGGGTCTTTGTGATGAGGAAGTTCCTGGAAATAGACAGATACGGCTTCAGCAAGTTCTACGTGGAAAAATCACTAAAGTATACTAAGGAGTCAGCCTTCTTCATTCTCAAAAAGGATATAAGCTGGAGGATTTTTACTATTAGAAATACCATCACTGAGACAAAGGAGTATGAGGCTGAAGCAAAATAGATTCAGAAAGCCAGTCTAAATGAATTAAAAGTTATCAATTTCACCTACTCCTACCCAGAACCTTATGAAGAAATGGAACTAAAAGGAGCCCTAGAAGCCTTCAATTCAGCAATGAAAATAATAAAAGAGAAAGCTAATCCTAAGTCCACAGACCTCACGTAAATGGCAAGGATCGAATCGATGTTGTACCTATGCATTGACCAATTACCTGGGCTGATGGAAAAGATAAAGAAACTGAAATGGAGGAAAGAGGCCTCTATGGCCCAAATTGTGAAATCAAAAGTCCCACATCTGTAGGTCATAAAAGAGCCGATTCAAGCATATAAGGAGTGGAATTCCACCTAGTCTATTGCCAAAGAAGATGGAAATTTAGTGGGGAGTGAGGAGCGTGTCACAGAAAAAGAGCCCAATTTAGACATTTAGTTTCTTTTTAATTTGCATGCAAAACTCTTAAGGACAATTGTCCTCTTTATTCTAGTTTCATTTTATAACTGCTTACCTGAGAGGTCATGTTTTCAGGGAGACCTCTTGGTGTTTTAAAACTATAAGTATTGATACTGAAAATAGAAAAAGGGTTCGGAAAAACTGATCATAAAAAAATTACTTTGATTTTGGTGTGGTAGTTTTAGAAATTGGGTAACAAATATTGATTGAATCTAATACTACTATCAAGAAATAGACTTTTCATGATTGCCTGTGTTGCAAATTTTGAAATATATTACAACTACGTATTTTAGATCTGTGTTATTTGAAAAGAATAAGCAAGTATCCTGTGTTGATATTTTGTTTTATTCAGTAGTGTATTTATGTGGATTCGTAATAGCCTAATTCTACCTATATTCTTTTATGTTATAATTGTTGATCATTTAATTTCATGTAATAATTGTTATAAGAAAAACTATGCTTTTTCTTTCCATCTCTGTATTTATTTATCCTTTCTAAAGTAATATTGTCATGCTTCTCATCTAAGAATGAGATAGTAGCCTTTTAAACTTTCAGGTTAAAAGTTAAATTGTGAGATTCATGTTATCTAAATATTGAAAATCATTTCTAGGGAGCTGTACCTAGGATCAAATTTAGAGGGAAGTGAGTAAAGAACACTTACCCAACTGTTAGTTGTTATTTGTCTTTCAAAAGGGATATAGAGTTATTTTGTTGAAGATATATTGAAGGACAAATTTGTTCACTAACAGTGTTGAACCGCTTAATTTAAGCATATTGTTGAATATAATAATTGTTGCTTCTCTCTCCCTCCCTATTGACCAACGAGACCCATCTCTATCAATGAGCTAGGAATTATTCTAAAATTTTCATGGATTATATAAGAGGTATTTTTGTGGACCATATAAGTATAGTAATAATATATTAATTATTAAATTAAGATTTATATTACCTAAACTAGTTGACATGTAAATAAATAACATTATAAATATTATTTAAATATTTAAATTATATGTATACATAGCTTATATTATAATATAAATATAAATAAATAAATTTTAAAACATTTGTCAATCATTGTCACAAAATGTCACATGTGATCTTATCAATTAGTTTTATTGATCCTTTTCCTTTCACACGACATGGTTTGTCATTACCAAACTTAACACCACCACCTTTGCAATAGCTTAAGGTTTCAAATTTACTTTTGTCACCAGTCATGTGATGTGAGAAACCACTATCAATTATCCATCTATCACCTTTACTCATATATGAAATAAGTGCAGTTTTCTCATCCCCGTCAGAATCATCTTTCATAGCAACATAAACAACTTCTATATCATTGTCATCGGATTTCTCAGATTCACTATCAGTTTCTTCTTCAAAAATATAACAGGATTTCTTACCTTTGTTTTTATATTCCTTATAGCTTATGAAATATTTTTCATCCCTTTTGTCTTTGTGCTTTCTTTGTCTTCCACCATCCTTGTCATTCTTGTCAGGACATCTTGCCGCAATATGGCCAACTTTGTTACATGAAAAACATATTATAGGAAGTTTACCTTTGAATTTTCCTTTTCCTCTCAGTAGTCTTCTAGCCATAAGTGCTTCAAGTTCAACAAGATCATCATCAGAAGTGTCACTGTCACTGTTCAAATGTTTTTCTTTTCCTTTCTTATATTTATGAAGAGTCAATTGTGATTTGAATGCAGAATCAACATTGTGAGGGGTGAAATTATCAAAATTGTTGGAATTCTAATATGGGAAAGCAGTATACTGAGGGGGGGGGAGGAGGGAGGGGGGTGACTCATATCTATAAAACTTTTACACTTCTAAAACAAACTGATTCAACCATGTATTCATAAACATAAACTAAAATGATGTAATAGATCTAACATCTAATAATATCCATAATGAACACATAAAACAAAGATTTGGTAACCTAGAAACCCTTGAAGGTAAAAATAGGGTGGGGATGAAACTCAAAAATCTTCACTGCTACAGTAATAAAGTGTGCCTATTAGGGATATAAATTTTTATCACTTATGATGATCTACCTTGTGAGGGGTTTTCCCTATTAAGAGCTTATAGACTTATACAATCTACCTTGTTAAAGGATTTAAACTTACAACTAAGTAAGCGCTATGTTAAGAGATTTACAATGGCCTCTTAGGAGCACTTTGTTAAGAGATTTAACCTGATTCACTTGCTAGAATGTATTAATACCTGATCCTTCGGTCTACACTACAAATGATAATAATAAATATCCTCTTTCCAACTCTTAACTGATCTCTCAATATAATATAACTCTATTCTTCTCTTCACTGTTCTGCTTGGTCACTCTATCAGATCAATGATTCAGATATGCAAAAAAAGCATATAAACTTGATCTCTTCTCTTCACATCCGCATCCAAACACATACACACATCCATTAGGGTGTGAAGCATCCCATATATAGATCACTAATGAAATATCCAGATCAAGATCAACGATCTAGATTCATAACATTCTTCTTCTTAGGCATCCCTAATTTTGATTGGTTGCATGGCTTACATAAGGATCCATGATCATAAAAATAACACGTAATTAATACATTAAATATATGTTAATGATCATTAAATGATTCATAGAAATTGGGAAAAATGGTTTACCTAGGTATTTATGCCATTCCAAACACATATGCAAAAACTGTCTTACTTGGCATATGTAAACTCCGGTGCTCGGTCAATACTATCTCACTCGGCATATCCATATGTTGTCACTCGGAACTAACTCTTCTATGCAACTCGACAATCATTCTACTCAGAAACTATTGAGTACTCGAAGTCCATTGACTTGCTCGGTAGTAACTACTGCCCAGTCTTGACCTTAGTGGTATGACTCAGTTGCAGTGATGACCGACCAACCTGCCTTTATTATGACTAAGTGTGTGACACTAATAGATAACAATACTTGGAGATCAAAAATTTCCCCCTTTGACATTAGTGGAAAAAACACTTTGTCATGACTCTTCATTCCTTTACAAAAATAGTACTCAAGTAGACTTAGAACTCCCCCTAGGATTATGACTCGGTCTTCATAAAGACTTTGCTATATATACAACATATGTACATAATTCCAAAAAAAATGTTATACCTTATAACTTATTTTTCCTTTATTTACCCTTTGATGACATTCATTGCATTTCCCCCTTGTTTTGTCACTCTTGTCCGCTGGGGTTGTAGGGGTCAGACCATACTTGTCCAAAAATGGTTTATGAATATGTAGCATCATAGCCAATGCATTATCCCAACTAGTTCTGATAGATTCCAAAACCTGTAACTTGATTTCTATCTTTGTAGCTAGATCAATCAAACTCTATGCAATATTCAGAGGTGGATCTTTGTGTGCTAATTCCTTTGTTGCTTTCACCTCTTTTTGCATGACCTCTAAATGAGGTATCAACATAGTCTAATTAGAAATCAGTTTAGCCCTTATTCTACCATCATTATCCATGAGCTCAGCTAATCTCCCTTGGGCGTGTGTCAACCTATTAAAATGAATAGAGATGGAACTTGCATCCATGCTCAATGAATGCCCTATTGACTTCAAATCTGATTGTAGCTTCTCAATAAGCTGTTGATTCTCCTTTGTAAAGAATTCTATGTCACAAAGTTGTTTGTACAAATAAATAACATTTTCTACAACTTCTTCTAGGTTTCTTACCAAATCAGAAAGTGCAACCTGCTTCTCAGTAAGCTTTGCTGAAATTTTTTGAAGTACTCTAGTCTCAAAATTTCTCTCAGACCGTTGCATGAGCTTCTCATTTGCATTGATATCATCATTGTTCACCTTTTGAACAATATGAACCAATTGTTCTAATATAGGTGCTTTCTAATTTATATCTTGAAACTCAAATGCATCAACAAAGATATCTTTAATCTCATATAGTACCTTCTTTTGTTGATGTTCCCTTTTAAATTCCTCTTGCTTTCTCTTTCTGTTTAATAAATCCTGCAAGATTAGCATTTTCTCATAAGATAAGTTATCAGTATCCCATTTTGGAATCACTATAACTTTATCAAGTGTTACTTTAGTTCTCAGAGACTTTTCCTTTTTCTTCTTATGTGACTTCTTTTTCCTGGTCTCTGGTGAGATGCTACTCGGTATTTATTTGGCTTTCAATGTAATGGTATCACCACTAATTGAAACTAACTCCTTCTGAGTAATAATTACCCATTGTTCAGGTGTATTAACATTCTTGATTTTAGTGTGTATAAGAGGTGTGACATTAGGTATCTATACTAATGCTTGAATAGCCTCTTTCTCCTTAGGTTCTTGTTTTTCCTTGGTCTTAAGAGTCTTAGTTTCCTCTGTATCTCCTTTATGTGGTTTAGAGATATCTGATGTAGAATTATCTGCTTGATTTTCTTTTCTCTTATCTCCTTCTCCATTGACTTCAAGGTTTTCCTTGGTAGGTAAATCTAGAATTGTGAATTTTTCTTTACCGTGCTCCTCGGCATTCAAACCTTGTGTACCCTCATCAATTTCTAAATCCTCAGTCTATACATCCTCAACCTTATCCTTCATCTAATCCTGAACATTATCAGGCTCATCAATATCTTCTTTATTGTCAAGCTCAACTTGTTTTTATGTGCCTTAATCTTTGTTCTTGTCCACTATCAATCCAAAGATAATCTTCCATATTCTTTGGCTCTGTTGTACAACTCCTTCAACATCATTTTTTGGTATAGAATAAGTTCTCAATTTAGGAATGAATCTATTCCTATATTTCTCCATGAATTTAGCTCTCTTATTTTTTGTAAACTCAGGCATAATTTGAGCTAATGCTCCTTCTCTGATCTACATTTTTGTCATAATGGCATGATGCCATCTCTCATCAAACTTAATTTCTAATTCATCAAGGACTAGATTCCCAATCTCTAATGGTGTCATCTTGTATGATGCTAACATATCAATCATTGCATCTTTTATCTTTGCCTTATCAATTTTACTTAACTTTCAAACTCAATAAAATTGAATCCAGACAAACCTGTTGAAGTCCTGATGTTGTGACAAATCTCATAAATATTAGTAGGATGTTTATGAGTATCAAATTAAATTTTTTGATGTCCTTTGTTTCTGTCAATTATTCATCTTCTTCATATTTTCCCAAAATGTATTTCCTTCTTAGATTCCTCTTAGGGTGGCTTGGACCAGCTTCAGTTTGAACTTGTTTCCTTTTCCCAGAGATCTCCCCTTCAACATACTTTACTAACATTTTCTTTGGTGTCTCAAATGATATTGTAATTGTAGATGCAAGTTGGTACCCATATAGACCCCGATATTTGAACTTTCAGTGTAGGGTCTTGAACCTCTTTGAATTTAGTTCAAAGCAATTCAAAGTGGTTCAATTTGCATAAAAAGGTTCAATCATAGGTTCAGAGGTTCAAAAACTTAGAATTGCAGGTGTGTGCCATTGTCAGACTTGAAATGTGAATTTTGAGGTATAATTGATCAATCCAGTTTCAAGGGTTCAGCTCAAAGTTCAAGCTCGACATCATAGTTTTGATGATATGTTCTTATATTGACATAATTAATTGGCTCGCATTATGTTGACAAAGATTTTTTTTTTAAATCTTTGTTAGATAGGATATCTCGGGTGATATTCTCATGTGATATAGACAATGGTGTTGGTGTTTTAGTTGGCATTGTTAGTCTTCAAGAGGCATTTTCTGTAGGAGGACAAGAGGCATTTGCTGCAGGAGGACACGAATACCTATTGCACCTCTTCCTGGTGTTCATCCTGGGAGTCCTTTGTCAGATGAAATCAATCATCCATCTTCGACAAGCAATACTTTGTTGCTGTCTGCATTACTAAAGGCAGCTAAGGATAGGATTAGTAACTATGATGGGAAGAATGACAAGCCCAAGGTCAAATAAGCATGAGTGCGGGTACCATAATGAAGGCTGAGAGAGATGACATTTGTTGAATCCTCTTACACCACAATCATTGAAATGAAGTTCCCCATGATGAAGCTCGGGCATATGATGATGACATTTTAATTTTGAAGGCAAAAAGTTCAAAATTAGAGATAGACCGAGCATAGATGTAGAAGTGCAGGATCATCTAGTTCCACTTCAGATCTAAGGTTCAATTCAAAGACATGACTATGGATGCAGATTCAAGAGTTTAGATGTTCAGGGATAAATTTAAATTTTCAAAGGTTCACATAAGTTTAGAGCTCACTGGTTCAAAAAGTGCAGACCCATTTCAGAGTTTCAGTGCTTCTAGTGGCCAGCTTGAAGGCATAAATTTGATCTAGATCAGATTGCTGATTCAGAATATAAATACACCAATCAGAATTGTTCATCCAAATGTGAAAGAAGGGTATTGTCAAGAAGGTGGGTGATGACTCTGAATGTGCCACTAAAAGGACTCCTGAGCCATTTTCTCATGACAGGCAATTGGTGATAAAAGATATAAAGAAAAAGGATGTTGAATATTTCCTATGTCTTAGACTCATGTATGAAAGTTAAACTGTTAAAATGAACTACCAACACAAAGCCACGACACCATATTTGTGTAGACTTATATGCTGGAGCTGACATTTATTAACACCACTATATAAATTACAGAGACTATAGGTCTAGGGAGACTATGTTCAAACAGGCCATCTAGAATTCTAAATGAAGCTTTTGCTTTTTCTTCCAAGCATAGATCACGGAAAATGGTCATAAAATCAAGTGCTAAACAACACCATCACTTTCATAGGTATTCAAATCACCATCAGAGGGAATTTATATTTGGTTTTCTACTTATATGTGTACTGCTTGTGATCCTGTGCTAACCGTGTTAAGGGCAGAAAAACCAATCCATATGACCTCACTGTTATCCGACTCCAGATGGTGAATAAGTTTGTAAGTCCAAACATTGTTCAATAAATGATGAAGAACAGTGCACATGCACTTTTAAGGTTTTGTGG
>MU224040.1:720781-739532 GCA_018584345.1 Thuja plicata | reverse complement strand
CAGATGGTGAATAAGTTTGTAAGTCCAAACATTGTTCAATAAATGATGAAGAACAGTGCACATGCACTTTTAAGGTTTTGTGGCAAGCTGGACCAAATGCATGTAGAATTACCTCTGTGTCTTGTCAGCATATATGCTTGTTTGACTACAGGGAGCATTGAGAACCACACTGTAATCAGGGACTTTGTAAAGCTTGTTCAAGCTAATGAACAGGAGTTTAGTCCGGATTCTCCGCGATGACAGTCCATGTTTCATAGTAGGCTCGGTGTTGATGAAGAGATATGTACAGGTTGACACCTGAAAGGTGGGAAATACAAGCTTCAAGATCAATGTATAGTGTCGCTCTGAGTCGACAGGGACAAAGAAACAGAAGGAAATGCCAATTCACATACATGGCATGCAAAGGACTCGGGTAGTTGAAGTCATGGTTGCCCAAGTGCAAAACTTTAGCAGTGCATAGATTTCGATGGAGGGGTCCCAACATGAAAATCATGCTTAGTTGTAAACAGGGCTATCCTCGAACCTGAGCTTTCAAAATGGGCACTCCGTTTGGCGTGGGGGGGGCCAAGGATCTTGGAGATCAACACAGAGGAGGCATGGACTTGTATAAACCATTCACTGAAATGATCATATCAGTGCAGGCCGCCGAATCCTCAATCTCAGTGCGACATGGAGAACGTGTATAAACTTGTGTCGAAGTGCATGTGCCATGGATTCAGTGAGGATAGTCTAGACATGCAGATTTATGAGGAAAATGTGGCCTGATTTACTGAGGAATAACATAGAAGATGATTCCAAACTGTTTGATGAAATGTCAAACAGTCATGACGAACGACAATAACTATATCCCATATAGTGATCTTTGTGGCCTTGTCGACTATCACAGCCCATGGTCCATCAACTAAGGGGTCGAGGAGAATGAGAATATGATAATTCAGGCATGATAAATGGCCAAGACAAGTTGCCCACCCACATAACTATGCAAACAATAAATTGAGGACGCACACAAGTCCTAAATACAATACAAAACATGTCACCGATAAATGAGAGTTTCCTAATGAGGTCCAAGTGGAAACATATGTGGAAATGATAAGGCCAAGTTTTAATGATAACTCGGCATGATAGTAACAAGTGTTAGCAAATGAAAATTACTTTAATAGTATATAGATTTGTGATATCTGTTTTAAAATCAACTAAGTTTCATCCCTTAAGATATTTCAAATACTTTAATTAGTATTTATAAGGTAATGAACATTATGGTCCTGACATGGAGACAGTATATTGGGGATGAGAAGTAAAATCAAGAATCAGTTTTCATAACTGAAAAGGGGAAGTGTTCGAAAGGAAAATAAAGAGGCTCACAAAAGAAGAAACAGGGTTCTGGATTCCACCTAACCCGAGAGACTTTGTGCCAGGGGAGGGACAGTTTAGGATATTTTTATTGTAATGCAAGGAAAATATGGATAATGGAGGAAGTTTTGGTTTCTTTTTCAGGAACTTTACGTTCAGAATCTTTGTTCTGTAAGGCTTTGATTGAGTGTTCAAAGAGAGGAGAAGAATGCTAATTAAATCTTTGTATTTAAATATTCTTTTTCTTCTGATTAAAATAGAACTTTGAGTCTTTTTAATTATCTGTAAATGCTGCTCTGTTCGTAATCGTAGTTACTATAAAACCTTTGAGTATTATGTAACTGTGTTCCTGAAATTTGTAGTTTTCAGTCTGGTTGTTATTTCTTCTTGCTTCTTTTATCTTCGTTCTGTAGATCCATTTTCAACGTCTGTGGCATAGTTATGAGAAGATGTTTAATTTCCTTTCGTGCTTTCGGGTTAAAAGCATTATTGGTTATAGTTTATTTAATTCATTTGAAATCATATACGGGGAGCTGTACCCAGATAATTCAGAGGGCACTTACGCTCTTCAATAGCGAAGTGACCCAACTGTTGGTGCCAGTTGTGTCTTCTTATTTGGGCATTTTGGGGTCAATTTGTAATCATTTTATTCGAAGACAAATCTGTTTACGAACAGATTTTTGGTGACTCTACTGGGGAAAGGAATCGCAGTCTCAGTGCCTTCTTTTCTTAGAAATTTGAAGGTACCTCCCCGAGGATGGAGGTTGGCGACTCTATGTTTTAAATCTGTTGAATCTTTGGTAGAAGAGTTCCAGTGTGTATTATGGTTGTGGCCACCGTTCAGCCATGGGGGGCTCGGATTGGACCATTTGCCTTGGCTCAGTATTCAGCCTTACCTAAAGGATCCAGGGAATACCTTCCCATGTTTTCTGGAGACAAATCTCAGGATCCAAATGATCACATCAAAGCAGTCACTGTTGCATGTGGGATTCTTGGCATGCAAGAAGAAAACATATTTGTTAGATTGTTTGTTCAAAGCCTTGTGGGAAATGCTGCAGAATGGTTTCAAAATCTGCAAGATGGATGCATCACCGGTTGGGATGTTTTAAAGGTAAAATTCCTGAGACGATTTCAGCCTGTCATTGACACTTATCAGTTGCTGATGAATCTTTTTCAAATCGAAATAAAAAGTGATGAGTCTATGAGGGATTTTATTGATAGATTCAATAGATGTGTGGGTAAAATTCCTCAAACTTTCCAGCCAAGTGAAAGTAATTAGTTATGTGTCTTCATAGCTGCAATGCAAACTGAAATAAGATTTCTATTAAAATGTCAAAAGGTGCAAAAATTGGAAGATGCACAGACGGAGGCTATTGGGTTAGATGATGCCATGATATTAAGTGGGCTGAAACATGCAGGAATTTTACAAATAGAAATTTGTCTTTATGAATAGCAATGTTATCCAAAGACAATGTGTTTACAAAATAAACCTTCCATGAAAGTAGCAAAGAAAACATCACCTATCCCTCTCCATCAAGATTTTATGGCTCTCAACCATGAATATTTTCAAAAACTCCCTGTGATTGAAAATGGTTTCCCTAACATTGCAGGAAATTATCATTTTTATGTGGAATTTGATGACCCTTCTAAGAAAGTGAGTAATCCCACTACACAAGCAGAAAATTCAAGTACGTCCCATGTTGAGCAAAATTTTGGCAATGAAAGAGTGGGTGAAAGTTTGTCTGAAAATCTTTCATTTTCAGAATATGATTCTTTCACATTTGAAACATCTAATGTAATTCCAGCAAGTGGGCTTGACAAGGAAAATATAGAAAATCAAAATGATCAAGAAAGGTGCAATGGTGCCAAAGTAGAGAATTTTTATCATGAAGACATGCAAGCGGAATTTGAGTCTTTTCAATTTGACTACTTGCAAGATAACGATGGATTACTATAGCTTGAATCATTGGGAGGTTATGATAACATGCAAGGTGACCCCTCATTTTCTGTCAAATTGCCACATGCATATTCTGAAATGGAGGCTTTTGAGTTTGATTATGAAGATGAGCTACCTGAAAATTATCCTGAAATAGGATCATTCTATTTTGGAGATGATGAGAGAATTTCACTAGTGAGTCTACATTCAGATTGTTATAACAGAACTGTTGAGAATCATTTTCATGATTTAAAAGGATGCTCCATCAAAAGTCTAATTTTTATCTCTGAGAATTATGCAGAAAATGTTGATATTCCTAATGCAAACCAGCTAATTAAACATGGTGTTGACACTTTGCTGTCGAAAGTGTATGATGCGAGGATGCTCTTCACTTTTCAGCCACTCTTCCGCACCGGTAGATACTTTTCTCAACCGGTAAATGGTTTCACATGAGCAACTGGGTGTGTTCTTTAAGGTATGGGTTTCTTGCCCTATCTTTTGTATATAAAATTTTTGTTGTGCCTAGTTTTAGTTTGCTTCTGTGGTGCTTAGTCTGGTCTTCTTGTTTGAATAAGGTGCAAGCTTCGTTCTTGCTGGTAGTTTAGGAGTTTTTGGTTTTGTTGCCCTGCTCCCCTCCACCCATCTACAAGCAGCTCCCTTTCTTCCATCCTCTATTAACTCTTCTTCCCAATGGATGCTAGGCACTGTTCTTTTCCCAGAGATTGCTGGAGTTCTCTGCTTTTGTGCCAAAAATAGTCCCACAGTTAGAGCCCATGTTGGTACCCATATAGACCCTGATATTTGAACTTTCAGTGTAGGGTCTTGAACCTCTTTGAATTCAGTTCAAAGAAATTCAAAGTGGTTCAATTTGCATAAAAAGGTTCAATCACAGGTTTAGAGGTTCAGAAACTCAGAATTGCAGGTGTGTGCCATTGTCAGACTTGAAATGTGAATTTTGAGGTATAATTGATCAATCCATATTCAAGGGTTTAGCTCAGAGTTCAAGCTCAACATCACAGTTTTGATGATATGTTCTTATATTGACATAATTAATTGGCTCGCATTATGTTGACAAATATTTTGTTTTAAATCTTTGTTAGATAGGATATCTCGGGTGATATTCTCATGTGATATAGACAATGGTGTTGGTGTTTTAGTTGGCATTGTTAGTCTTCAAGAGGCATTTGCTACAGAAGGACAAGAGGCATTTGCTGTAGGAGGACATGAATACCTATTGCACCTCTTCTTGGTGTTCATCCTGGGAGTCCTTTGTCAGATGAAATCAATCATCCATCTTCGACAAGAAATACTTTGTTGCTGTCTGCATTACTAAAGGCAGCTAAGGATAGGATTAGTAACTATGATGGGAAGAATGACAAGCCCAAGGTCAAATAAGCATGAGTGCAGGTACCACAATGAAGGCCGAGAGAGATGACATTTGTTGAATCCTCTTACACCACAATCATTGAAATGAGGTTCCCCATGATGAAGTACGGGCATATGATGATGACATTTTAATTTTGAAGGCAAAAAGTTCAAAATTAGAGATAGACCGAGCACAAATGCAGAAGTGCAGGATCATCTAGTTCCACTTCAGAGACATGACTATGACTATGGATGCAGATTCAAGAGTTTAGATGTTCAGGGATAAATTTAAATTTTCAAAGGTTCACATAAGTTTAGAGCTCACTAGTTCAAAAAGTGCAGACCCATTTCAGAGTTTTAGTGGTTCTAGTGGCCAGCTTGAAGGCATAAATTTGATCTAGATCAGATTGCTGATTCAGAATATAAATACACCAATCAGAATTGTTCATCCAAATGTGAAAGAAGGGTATTGTCAAGAAGGTGGGTGATGACTCCGAATGGGCCACTAAAAGGACTTCTAAGCCATTTTCTCATGACAGGCAATTGGTGATAAAAGATATAAAGAAAAAGGATGTTGAATATTTCCTATGTCTTAGACTCGTGTATGAAAGTTAAACTGTTAAAATGAACTACCAACACAAAGCCATGACACCATATTTGTGTAGACTTATATGCTGGAGCTGACATTCATTAACACCACTATATAAATTACAGAGACTATAGGTCTAGGAATACTATGTTCAAATAGGCCATCTAGAATTCTAAATGAAGCTTCTGCTTTTTCTTCCAAGCATAGATCATGGAAACTGGTCATAAAATCAAGTGCTAAAAAACACCATCACTTTCATAGGTATTCAAATCACCGTCAGAGGGCATTTATATTTGGTTTTCTACTTATATGTGTACTGCTTGTGATCCTGTGCTAACCGTGTTGAGGGAAGAAAAACCAATCCATATGACCTCACTGTTATCTGACTCCAGATGGTGAATAAGTTTGTAAGTCCAAACATTGTTCAATAAATGATGAAGAACAGTGCACATGCACTTTTAAGGTTTTGTGGCAAGCTGGACCAAATGCATGTAGAATTACCTCTGTGTCTTGTCATCATATATGCTTGTTTGACTACAGGGAGCATTGAGAACCACACTGTAATCAGGGACTTTGTAAATCTTGTTCAAGCTAATGAACTGGAGTTTAGTCCAGATTCACCGCGATGACAGTCCATGTTTCATAGTAGGCTCGGTGTTGATGAAGAGATATGTATAGGTTGACACTCGAAAGGTGGGAAATACAAGCTTCAAGATCAATGTATAGTGTCACTCTGAGTCGACAGGGACAAAGAAATAGAAGGAAATGCCAATTCACATACATGGCATGCAAAGGCCTCGGGTAGTTGAAGTCATGGTTGCTCGAGTGCAAAACTTCAAGTTAGCAGTGCATAGATTTCGATGGACGGGTCCCAACATGAAAATCATGCTTAGTTGTAAACAGGGCTATCCTCAAACTTGAGATTTCAAAATGGGCGCTCCGTTTGGCATGGGGGGGCCAAGGATCTTGGAGATCAACGCAGAGGAGGCATGGACTTGTATAAACCATTCACCAAAATGATCATATCAGTGCAGGCCACTGAATCCCCAATCTTAGTGCGACATGGAGAATGTGTATAAACTTGTGTCGAAGTGCATGTGCCATGGATTCGGTGAGGATAGTCCAGACATGCAAATTTATGAGGAAAATGTGGCCTGATTTACTGAGGAATAACATAGAAGATGATTCCAAACTGTTTGATGAAATGTCAAATAGTCATGACGAACGACAATAACTATATCCCATATAGTGATCTTTGTGGCCTTGTCTACTATCACAGCCCATGGTCCATCAACTAAGGGGTTGAGGAGAATGAGAATATGATAATTCAGGCATGATAAATGGTGAAGACAAGTTGCCCACCCACATAACTATGAAAACAATAAATTGAGGACACACACAAGTCCTAAATACAATATAGAACATGTCACCGATAAATGAGAGTTTCCTAATGAGGTCCAAGTGGAAACATATGTGGCAATGATAAGGCCAAGTTTTAATTATAACTCAGCATGATAGTAACAGGTGTCAGCAAATGAAAATTACTTTGATAGTATATAGATTTGTGATATCTATTTTAAAATCAACTAAGTTTCATCCCTGAAGATATTTGAAATACTTTAATTAGTATTTATAAGGTAATGAACATTATGGTCCCGACATGGAGACAGTATATTGGGGATGAGAAGTAAAATCAAGAATCATTTTTCATAACTGAAAAGGGGAAGTGTTCGAAAGGAAAATAAAGAGGCTCACAAAAGAAGAAACAGGGTTCCGGATTCCACCTAACCCGAGAGACTTTGTGCCAGGGGAGGGATAGTTTACGATATTTTTATTGTAATGCAAGGAAAATATGGATAATGGAGGAAGTTTTGGTTTCTTTTTCAGGAACTTTACGTTCAGAATCTTTTTTCTGTAAGGCTTTGATTGAGTGTTCAAAGAGAGGAGAAGAATGCTAATTAAATCTTTGTATTTAAATATTCTTTCTCTTCTGATTAAAATAGAGCTTTGAGTCTTTTTAATTATCTTTAAATGCTGCTCTGTTCGTAATCGCAGTTACTATAAAACCTTTGAGTATTATGTAACTGTGTTCCTGAAATTTGTAGTTTTCAGTCTGGTTGTTATTTCTTCTTGCTTCTTTTCTCTTCGTTCTGTAGATCCATTTTCAATGTCTGTGGCATAGTTATGAGCAGATGTTTAATTTCCTTTCGTGCTTTCGGGTTAAAAGCATTATTGGTTATAGTTTAGTTAATTCATTTGAAATCATATACGGGGAGCTTTACCTGGATACTTCAGAGGGCACTTACACTCTTCAATAGCGAAGTGACCCAACTGTTGGTGCCGGTTGTGTCTTCTTATTTGGGCATTTTGGGGTCAATTTGTAATCATTTTCTTTGAAGACAAATCTATTTACCAACAATGCCCTAGTTCTAGGTCTAGATGTGTTAGGAGGAGTAGATTTCTACTGTGAACTCTTCTTCTTAGTTTACTTGACAACCATGACTTTCTTACCCTTCTTGTTCTCTTTCACATCTTCATCTTCACTTTCTTCAGAGTCTCTAGATTGGTCCTCACCATGACCTTGTGTGATCTGTACTGGTGTATCTTCCTCTTCTTCTTCTCCTAGATTTTTCTCAATATTCTTCACTATTTTCTTTCTCTTCCTTTCCATGGTTGCAACCTTCAAATTTGTGGTTATCTTTGATTTTGCTTCATCATATTTCCCAAATCTCTTAGTCTTTTTATGAATTTTGTTTGCAATTAAAGTTTTGATTGTTGTAGATGTCTCATCTATACTTACTTAATAAGGTAATGGTCTTAGCCATCCTACCCTTGGTACTACAACTTCTACATAAGTGTAATCAGTATCAAATAGAAATAAAACATCATCATAATGCTTCTCTACTAGTGATACATGGATTCTACTCCTTAATCTCATCTTTTTCTTAAAATCAACAAAGTAATTACCCATGACATTGTCAAAACTATCTCCTAACCACTGTATGAACTCATTAATCTATAGTGTTACAGGTCGGTCCTGACTCCATACTACATCTCCTATAGTAGGAAAAGTATTCTGAACATAGAAAAACATACAAACTAGCAAGGATCCAAACTTACACATAGAGTTCTTTGCCTTCCTGATTGATGATAGGTTCTCAGAAAGTTGAGTCATATGTAGCTCGGCAAGATCATAAGTATGATCCTTTTTCACTATCATCTATGCCTGATCAACCACAATACATGTGAAACTATCTAATCTTCTTGATTGATAAAAACTTTTGTAAAATCACTCTAACTCCAAAGTCAATTTTAGGATCTATGATCATTGAAATTGTCATTCCTCTTTTGTTCCACTTGGCTAAAGTGTTCTTCTCAATGTCTTCCTTATTCTGAAAATGCATAGTTTGTTTCCCTTGCACAATAGGGTAACCAGTAACTCAGTGGATGATATCTTTAGTGATCTTTACTGGTCCATTCTCTAGCCATAGACTCATGTCATGTATTCTTCTTGGCACTATCCTGATCCATTCAATTTTCAAGTCGCGCGGGAAATCTAGGGTACAAACTAACCCTTTGTTGGCAATGTGCTTATGATCAGCCTTTAATGCCCCATTTTCACATATTTTATTGAAGGCTTCCCTCAACTCAAAATCTCCAACTTCTCTGATTTTACACATGTAACATGCTCTCACATCATGGATCATAAGAACTTTAGGAGGGATCGATGACAGGGCTCTCATAAGATCTTTCTTCACTGTAGTCTTAGGAAAAACTTGGAAATTGGGTGGTACACAAGCATCTCCCCTGACCAACTTAACATTCTTCATTTCCTTGTCTTGTCTCTTCACTCCAATAGATGAACTAGCTACCAATTTTGCAAATTAAGGTTCATGAAACAGATTCTGGGTAACTATGCAACAATGGGTCTTTAACATTTCACAATACGCACCGACGATACACAGGTGGAATATTTACAAAATTTTCTCAAGTTTCTCTTGAATCACCTTAGAAATTTTCTACAAACTCTAATCATTGTGTGAAATGAAAATGAATGAAAAAATTCATTATATACCCTCAAACAGTCAATTCAGGTCTTCAATAAATGCTTCATGTAGTGGTAGGTGGATAACAGCTATCCTCAGTCCTTGAATAAATAGCTTTCTTAACTCATTCCATCACTTAGTCAGAATAGTGACTCAGTCACTATTGACACTTGGTCAACATATCAGCTCAGTCGATATGGGGGCTTGACATATGCTAATACTAATTCTTGGCATCAATTATGCATATCAATTATTTTCTTGATTCTTGTCTCATATTTGTTCTTATGCATCTTATCTTATCCAGATATGGACTTTAATACATCTTATGTTAGGAACTGGTGTGAAATATAGCATTTGAGAAAACGGTTGCTTACATACCTTTTTTCTTTAATTGGAAGTAGTGTGGTCACCTAATCCATTGGATTGGGTGATCTCAGTTTCAGTAGGTCCACTACTAATCGCTTCTTCTTTCTTTCTCCATATCTGATTCATCTGATTCTTTATCTTCTCAAGAGTAGGTGTCGGGGCTCTGGTCTTGCAGTCTCTCTTGGTATAACCGATCTTGTGACAACTATAACAGACCAAACTTCCATTCATCCAACTCTTGGATTTACCTCTAAAGTGTT
Source organism: Thuja plicata (assembly GCA_018584345.1). Classification (NCBI taxonomy): domain Eukaryota; kingdom Viridiplantae; phylum Streptophyta; class Pinopsida; order Cupressales; family Cupressaceae; genus Thuja; species Thuja plicata. Next base: position 729,620 of record MU224040.1, on the reverse strand, counting down.
TATCTCTTGATTTTCAAATAACAGTTGGTTGACCATGTCCAACTAACTGTTTGTGAGTTTCTTCACATCATTTGTCCTTTCATCAAGTCTGGTAGCCATCTACTTCTTATCTTCTTCTGTCATTGTCTTGTCTTCCTCAGCTTTCTTCTTCTGATCAGTCACCTCACATAGTGTTATTGATTGAGTTTCTTGTTCTATCTTTTGAATTTTGACTCGTTCTTTCAGTGTGTTCTTATTCTCTAATAGATCTACAATTTCACCATTACTTTCTTTGGAATCTTCATTATCAAATAGGCCTTTAGTGTCTTCTTCTTTATATGAAGTGTCATTCAACTGGGTTGCCAATTCTTTCCTAGCTTTTAAGGATTTCCTCAATTCTTCTCTTGCTATCTCAAGCTACTACAGGGCTAGCTAGATATCAATCTTATGATTCTCAATGAGCTTTCCCAACTTATAAACCTCCATTTCCAAGATCTTAACTCTCAAGTGGTTAGACTTCTTCTAAGAGAACAATTCTATGATACCAATTATTGGAAGTCTAATATGGGAAAGCAGTATACTAAGAGGGGGGGTAGGGGGAATGGGGTGAATCAGATCTACAAAAATTTTACACTTCTAAAATAAACTGATTCAACCATGTATTCATAAATATAAACTGAAATGATGTAATAGATCTAACATCTAATCATATCCATAATGAACACATAACACATAGATTTGGTAACCCAGAAACCCTTGAAGGTGTATCATCTTGAAATGGAATAACTTCTATGTTTAGAATGTTTAGCCCTCCTTAGGGGGTGTTTTTGACCATCATCATATTTTCCCCTCATTTCTGAACCCTCTCTTACTTCTGTGCCTATTTAGGACCCTGATTGGGCCTCTTCGGACACTATCTATCCCACCTGGCACATTTTCCATTGGTTCTAACTCCCTCGGTCAAGGTTGACCTTGACCTTGACCTAGGTCAAGGTCGACCTCAATTTTGACCCAGGTCCCCCTTTCTAATTTGAAAGTTTTTTGGTTGCCGGGGGTCATTAAAAGTTCGTTTCCCACTTTCGGGTTGTCTATTTTGGGTTCCAAAGTGACGACTCTTAAATTATATTTAATATAGGTCCTCTTCTAGGGGTATAGGTCTAATTTAAATTTAATTCTCCTATATAGGCCTCTCTAGAAGATTGTGGCCTAGATTCATATATAAGGAAGTCTTCTCCTCTCATTTTCTCTAACCATCAACTAAGCAAAATATAAGTGAAATCTAAGCACAAAAGTTATCTACATGTTTTCAAGCTGTCAAGGTTCAATCAAGGTTTTCAATTTTTCCTCTCAATAATTTATGTTCTCCATTGAAGATCAAGGATTCAAGCATTCAAGCCTTTGAAGGGATTTGGTTCAAGCATTCAAAATTCATCATTCAAATCCAAGATCTATCCATCATGGTGGTGTGATCTTCCTTCAAGATCCTTTGTGCATCCTCAAGAATCATTCATTCTTCCTTCAAGGTAGATTCCAATCATACAATCATGGAGGTTTATGGTTTCTAATATTGATTCCAAGATTTCATATTTACATACTTGTTTACATTCGAAATACAATTGCATATCTATTAAATATCATAGCTTCATTGTTAGATCTAATTCTACTACTTGCTAGCATTTTCTATTTCAATTATTGATTTCAAGGTTAATTCCTAAATTGGGGTTTGACTAAGGCAAACCCCTCCTCCCTAACAAATAAACCAATTTTCTTGCAGTGACAGGTTCGAAGCAATGAATTGGAGTGCAGATTCAGATACCCTTTTTGGAAAACTATCAAGATCTAAAAATAGATTTTTTGTCAGACTGTGCAGGTTAGAATAAAAAATTATGGTTCAGAATCGACATTCTATCTTTGGTCAGAATCAGAAATTGTGGGTCAAAGGTGACATTCATTTTTGGGTCAAAATCGGAACTCAGTCAGATTTGGAAAATATTTCTAGGTTTTCTTCATCTCTGCGTTTGTGTTCCAGATCTGGTTGTAGAATTTCTAGAAAATCAGTGTAGATACCCAAAAACAACATTCCTCAGATCTACAACATTTTGACATTAGTACTTTTCTTCAATTCTTTTCAATTAAAGTTTCAATTTTCCTAAACCTATCACACATTCTCTTCTCTAAAATGGGAGTTAAGTTTTTTCTCTTTATCCCTATCCTTAATAGGTTGATTTATTTATGCATTGATCCTTTCTTTAGGATTAATCAATTTGAATCTTCCTTTTATGAGATTTGGGATTAAGAAGACAATCTTACTTTCTCCACTATTCCTACAACACACATTACATAACATACAATCAATCCATATTTATTCTTTACATTTTGGTGAACCCGCGATAGACAACTCTTTCTTTTTGGTGTTGGATGCTTTGCCTCTTTTCCTTAGAGACTAGCTTTTGCATACATATTAAATTAGTTTTCTTTTATTCTCTTGTATTTTAAAATACAAAAAAAATAGTCATAAAAATACAAAAAAAAAAAACTCATAAAAATACAAAAACATTTATTGCATTTCATTCACTATGAAGTGTATGCACCCTAAAATGGTCGCCTAGACTATGGGCCCCATTCTTCAATTTATTAAATGACAGAATCAATTTATCAAATTCCTGAATCAATGTTTTACAACATTTTAATTCAAATCAATTTCCTTGATCAAATCGTAATTAATTCAATTATTTCAATATTTCCTAAGGTTTGATCATTTCATCAATTATCTTATTTAATTAAAAGAAAACAATCTTTTTTTATTAAATAAAATAATCTTTTTAAATTAAAATCTCTCTTAATTAAATAATCTTATCTTGTTTAATTAAAATCTCTCTTAATTAAATAATATTATCTTCTTTAATTAAAATCTCCATTTTTAATTAAATAAAATAATCTTATTTAATTAAAAGAAAATCCATCTTTTAATTAAATAAAATCTCCACTTAAATCCCTCTTTGTGTTGAAAAAGGAAATAAATTAAATAAAAATAAATAAAGCTCCTTTTTCTTCACACATTTTCCTAAGTGGTGGGCTTTTTTGTCTCTTAATCATAGCCTTTGATTTTACCTTTTGAAGATATGAGCACATGGCTTAACCAAGATTTAATCTCCACCATTGCTCATTTCTTTTTACCTTTTAATCGCTACCATCCATTGCTCTTTAAAAGGAAACCTCTCCTTCTCATTTGGATAATCAAGAGATACACTTTTATGCTATTGTTATGTTGTAGGTTTGGAGAGCAATTTTAGAGGAGAGTTTGAGCATTTGAGCTTAAACCATGCAACTTCTTCTTCTTGTCTTCTTCTCTCATGCATTCATGGCAATCCATTTAGAGTGGATTCATGTTAATTTAGATTCATATTTCCTTTCAATAGATTAATCTTGCATATTTCCTTCATAGATTAATTTGCATATTTCCTTCCATGCATTGTTATCATATAGATTAGTTTCCTTTCATGCATTTTTATCATATAGATTAGTTTCATTCTCATTTGCAATGCATATTTGATGATCATGGAGGCTAGCATTCTTTCTCTTCCTCTTTGAATCTCATATTTTATGGTGTACTTGCATGGGCATAACTAGGTCTAAACTGAGGGCCTCCATTACAAACACTTTTGCTCCATGAATAGGGAGCTATGAGATGCCATTTGAGACCTCATACTTGAGAAATCTTGAATATAATGACTCATAGAAGTGTGTCAATTTTTCAACACACATTTTTGGCACCCACCGTGGGGCAACCCACCTTTACATGCTGGTCTTGATTATTTTTGGAGCTAACCCCCTTGTGCAGATTTGTTTGGAGATGAAAACCCTAGATTTTCAAAGATTTGATCATATCTCCCAAACGGCTTGGAGTTTCGGTCTGAAAATTTTTTTTGCAGGTTTGCGACATATGTTAATCTCTAAGTTATGTTGATGATTAGTGACCAACACTTAGTCATTTCATTAGGCAGTTTTAGTTGGTTATCACTGTGGCCGAGCTAAAACTATGCAAGGTCGAGCAACATTGTCGAGCAGTTTTTCAGTATGCCTAGTTACATTGCCGAGCCGAGTAAAGACAGAGATGTTAAATGTTGAGCGACAGACAGTCAAAGTGCCGAGCAGAACAATTTTTGTATATTTGTCAGGAATGATACAAACTTCAAGGATAAGTGATCCGGTGAACTTGTATAATCTTTTTGAGTTGACATTGTGTGCATTTAATATTCTTATACGGAGTTAGTTATGCATTTAATTGTTTTATCCTATGCATGACTCATTGTAAGCATTAATTGTTTTACCATCAAGGCATGGGTATTGGATCTTGATCGTTGATCTAGAGCTCACTATCAAATCTGTATAGATATATTAGATTGTTTCAAAACCTTATTTATTATGTATGTATATGCAAGAAGCAGAAGAGGATTTGGTGAAGTGACTGCATTTTTATGTGAAATGCATAGAGGGTTATTTTGTTCATAAGTAGAGATCAATCATAGCATAACACAGTGAACAAAAAATTAAAGATATATCAGATTATAAGATCAGAAGAGATACTAAAAGAGGAGATCCATCATCAGCATCAGAGTGCATATCGAAGGATCAATACTTGAGACTTTCTAATCATTGTATCAGGTGAAAATCTCTTAACAAAGTGATTTTAGCAGGCCTTTATTTATCTCTTAATAGAGTGCTTACTTCATTGTAAGTTTAAATCCTTTAACAAGGTAGATTGTAATGATCTGAAGCTTTTAACATAGCAGACCTTTAACAGTGTAGATTACATTTTGTAATCAAACATTGTAACTTTAACAGGTACACTTTATTACTGCAATAGTGGAGACTTTTGTGGGTGTCATCCCCGCCATAGTTTTACCTATTTGGGTTTTTGGGTTACCAAATTATTGTGTAATGTGTTATTTGTTTCATGGTGTGGATGCTATTTAAGATTACATTAGATTTATTTATATATGAATGTGGATCAACTTATTATAAGAGTTTAATTTTGAAGATCTTATTCACCCCCCTTCTCAGTATCTTGCTTTTCCATTATTGTATTTCCAACAATTGGTATCAGAGCAAGAGTTCTCTAAAAGGTTATAATCAGCTTGAGAATTAAGATCCTGAAATGGAGATCTACAAGATGGGTAAATTCATTGAGAATCAAAAGATTGATGTTCAGCTAGCACTCCAACAGCTTTAGTCTGCTAGACAAGAATTAAAGAAGTCCTTGGCTGTAAGAAAAGATTTGGCCAAACAGATGAATGACACTCATTATCAGGAAGAGGATACTATAAATCTATTTCAGAATGGAGATTCTACTGAGAGCGATGCAGCAATAGCAGATCTACTGGAAAAGAACAGTGCATTATGTGAAGAAGTCAAAAATTTGAAAAAGGAACAAGAAGCCCAATCAATAAGAATGTGTGAAGTTGTTGAACAGATAAAGAAAACCAAAGATGACAAGGCTATGGAAGAAGAAGACAAGAGAATTCTGACTACCAGACTTGATGAAAGAACACATGATGTGAAAACCATGTCAGTCAATCAAGTGGACATGGCAAATCAACTACTACTTCTGAATCAGGAGATCAACAGGAAAGACTTGGAGATTGTTAATCTTAGATCTGAGAATAGTCAATTGAAAGATGAATTGAGATCTGAGAAAGAAATCAATAATAGAGTGAATTATCCAAGTGCAATTATGAGCTACTTTGAACAACTAGTGGAAGCATCAAGAAGACCTAAAGATTCTTCTAGATTAGGTCACACTGAACAACATACAACCACTAAAGATGGAGAATCATCTAAGACAGGTGAAAGAAAGAATGCAAAGCCGAGAAACAAGAAACCTATTTGTCACTACTATGGAAAACCAGGTCATACAACAAACATATGCCAAAGAAAGAATGGTAAGTCCAATCCTAACACTAAGTTTAATGGTTATTGCTTTAACTATAATAAGTTTGGACATCAAGCATGTGAATATAAGGAAAAGGTAAGAAAAACACCTAGACTCAATGGTAATTGCTATAATTGTCACAAATTTGGTCATAAAGCACAAGATTGCAGATCTAAAGGTAAACAATAGTGGACATCAAAGGTACAACAAAAATCACCAAGAAAAGGCAATCATTACAATTGGGATTACAATACATGGCATAGTTGTCATTACTGTGGTGAGTACGGACATGTTCCAGAAAACTGCATAAGGACACATTTCAGAGGTAAGTCAAAAATTTGTATGAATGGAAGCTTAGTTTGTCACAGTTGTCTAAAAATTGGTCATACAAGGAAAGATTGCAAAACTAGAGTACCAGCTCCTACTATTGAGAAAATTAGGGAACAAATGAACAAGACATGGGTTAAGAAGTCTAAACCATGCAGTAGTAAAGCTAATGAAGCCGAGGTCACCCAATCCAATGGATTAGGTGATCACATCATCTCCAACTAAGAGAAATAAGTATGTAAGGAACTATATTTAAAATTCTTATCTTACATCAATTCCTAACATAAAATGTACAAAAGTCCATATTTTCATATGTTAAGATGCACTAGGACATATTTTTTAAGACAAATGCCGAGATGAGTCAATTGCACTAATAGGTGCCAAGTACTATTCATGAACACTAAAGCTGAGTTCTTTAGTAAGTGTTAAGTTTTGTTGACTGAGTAAATTTTGTGAAGGCTGAGTGTAGTGAGCCGAGTGGGATGCAAGTTGTGTTAAGCCAAGGATAGCTGGCTTGCACTAACTCAAATGGGAAAAACATTTAATGCTCACCTACTTTTACCTTTCGAAGCATATAAAGGAATGAACAGTCGACACTTCATTTTTACCTTGCAATTTTACTATTTACGGAGTGATTGAAGTGATTTGCAAAATTGATCCTAACGGAGCTAGAAACGAAGATTTCATTAGTGTGCCGATGGAAATCTTAAAGTGAACAGTGAATAGAGAACAGTGTGAAGCATCACTTGCCGAGGTATTCTATTTTTCCATCTCTTAAACCCTAAATTTCATAAGTATGGCTGCAAGTTCTTCCACACTTGCCAAAAATATGGAGGTAGAACCAGAACAAATTTAGTCAATTCAGAGTGATGAATGTGAACCTCTCAACTTTTGAGCCGTTCCGGAAAGTGAAATTCAAAGTGATTTGATGGGAGCCCTCTCATCCATTCCTCCCAAGGTACTTATGATTCATGATGTTCGATCATGCTATATGGTTAAAATTGGAGAAGTGGGAGATAATGAATTGAGGAAATCCTACACTAAACTGTGTGATAACAGAGTTTTGAAGGAAGAATTCAAACACTTAGCCGAAAAAGGGTTAACTCGTGCCCTAGATTTTCCCCAAGGTTTTAAATATGAATGGATAAAGGTTATCCTTAGCCGAGTTTATGACATGAGAATGTGGCTAGACAATGGACCAGTCAAGATCACCAAGAGTATGATTCATCAAGTGACTGGATATCCTGTAGTGAATGGAAAGTGAACCATGAGGGATAAAAGAAAAGAGGAAATTACATTGAACACTAGAGCAATATGGAATAATAGAGGTATGACTATCTCAATGATTATTGATCTAGAAATTGATTTTGGAGTAAGGGTAATTGCACACAAGTTCTATCAGTCCAGTAGATTGGACTATGTTCCCTGTACAACAGTTGATCAGGCATGGAAAATAGTGAAGAAGAATCACACATATGATCTTTTCGAGCTACAACAAACATAGTTAGCCAAAAACCTTGCATCAATCAGAAAGGCTAAGAGCTCGTCATGTAAGTTTGGTTCTTTACTAGTTTGTATATTCTTCTACATTCAGAATACATTTCCTACTTGTATCATCTTAAAATGGAAGCACTTCCATTTGGATGAGTTTAGCACCCTCGTTTAGTATGTTTGCATAATAGATTTGCATTTATACATGTTTAGGTGAAATTAGGGTTAGGATCTTATGGATCCTCCTAGATTTTTCCTCTCCATGGCTCCTCTTTCTAGGTAGGACCTATGTATTGGTCCTCCTAGGCCTCATCTTACTCTCTCTCTAGGCCTTTTAGGCCTTCTTAACACTCTGACTCATTCCCCCACCTTCCTAGGTCCCCGATTGACCTGGGAGCCTTTCTAACACATCCTGCTGACTTGCCTGAAAACTCAGGATAGGGCTAAGGTCAACCCTATCCTAGGATAGGGCTGAGGTTGACCCTATCCCCTGATAGGTGTTGGTTCCCATTTCTAGATCTGGAGCTTATCGGGGTCTGAAACTTGAAATAGGTCCCCGGGTTCGGATGCGGAAGTGTTTTCTCTGATATTCAAATTAATATGTTTTCTCCTTAGTTTGAAAATGTGATTGGACCATGATTCAAGGTGAAGTTTGAATTTGGATCCATCACATTGCCCTAGGAGACCTATATTGAAATCTCTATATAAACACTCTCTTTTTCCTTCATTTGATCGTGAAACGAAATTGGGAGATTGCATGATGGAATGATGAGGCAAGAAAGTAAGAGGATGATATAGAAGGACAAGCTGGGAGGACATATCATCATCCTCAATCAAAGCATTCTTCAAAGACAAGTTATTGTAGATCTTCATTGAAGCAAGAAGGCTTTCTTTTTAGATCTACCATCTTCAACATTCAAGAATTCAAAGGACATTATCATGGGGTAGCAGTTTTGGATTGTGAGTTGATAGGAATACTTTAACCTTGGGGGCTTGGTATGCTTTCTTTATCACATTCAAATCTATGCATTGCTTTCTCATTTCCATGTTATGTTAGGATTGTTAATCTAGAAGATTAGATCTTGATATTGCATGTTCAAAAGACTCTTT
>MU224040.1:695018-709897 GCA_018584345.1 Thuja plicata | reverse complement strand
CACTAGTGGAGAAACACTATGAGGAAATCTGTTTTCTAGTTGACACAGATAACACTTATATCAAGGCAGTAACTCCTAGAATAACATGTTTGGAGCCATTTCCATATGAGATTAATGTTGATGAAGCATCAGCCACCATCATTGCACTCCTAGCCGAGGTAGTTGACACCACTGTAGAGAGATTTGGAAACTTTGATGAAGCTAAGGCTAAGATCTCTAGAAGTTTGAATGAAGGAACTATGGAGAGGAAAATAAAGAAGATAGTGAAAAATCTGAAGAAAATGGTTGGCTTGGGTAGTGATGAATAACCTAAGGATGCACCTCTAGGTCTATCCACTAGACAAGGTGAGGATACTTCTACTGAGGAGGAAGTCAGTGCATCAGAAGAAATTACACAGAAGGCTAAGGGCAAGAAGCCATCAATTGTTATTGTAACCAAGCCTAGTCGAGAAAAACCCAAGGTTACACCTCCCACAACTAATCATCCAAGGACAAGAGCATCTACTGTCACTTCCCCAGTAGAAGTGCAAACAAAAGAATATGGTAAGAGAAAAGTTGCTGAAAGTACTTCTGGTAAGGAAGCAAAGGTTTCTCCTAAGGCTGTGCCGAGTAAGCCAGCAAAGAGACCAAGAAGGAAATTAAATCTGCCAACAGATAGTGATGAGGAGAAGATAGAAACTGATGAACCCTCCAACATACCTACAGCTCAGTTCAAGAAACCAGAAAGCATTGATGAGGTATGTGATACTTTAAGGAATTCAGCAGGGTTAGCAATGTTTAAGTTCATCAAATATGACAAGTTGAAAATAGCAGATAGGCACAAAGTTCAGGAAGCACTCTTGGACATGATGAGCACCTTTAAATTGACTCCTACAAAGATATGAAATCATGTACCTGATGAAATATATGACTTTTTTTCAAGCAAATGGGAATTTGCACTTGCCACTGAGAGACAGATCCAAGAAGGAACATTAGCCAAAATAATTCCTGACTTAACCTCTAAACAATGAACCAAATTCATTGAGGAGTACAAGAACAGGTTTGTGCCAAAACTTAGAGGATATGCTATTTTGAAGAATGACATAGAAATTTTAGTACAACAGATCACAAGGATCTGGAAAGAGATTTTTGGATTGCTCATTCCAAAAGACAAGAAATCTGGTGAAGGGACATCCGAGTCAAAGGAACAAGAAGTTGAAGAAAAGACTACCCCTAAACCACAGATAGTCAAAAATCAAATTTCCACTGAATAGGACAAGATCAAGGATGCATTAGATGCAACACACACTATTGATCTGACTATAGATAGTCCTATGGATTATCTAGTTGATGATCCAAGCAATTTGAATTCCAAGGAACAACAGATGTCGAGTGGAAAAGACACTTATTCACCTATTAAGGAAACTGATATAGAAGAAGGGAAGACCACAACATCTGAGGAAATAATTGAAGTTTTTAGTGATTAGAAAGGAGAAGGAAAACAAAAAACAACAACTAAACAAGAGGTAACTTCACAAGATCCACCTATTTTAGAGGTTGTGAAGACAGTTTTAGATAGTGGAGTTGTAACAACAAAAGTTGTTGATAAGCCTAAAGAAGAAGAGGTAGCACAAATGTTGGTTGAGCTACCACACTCTGCATCATCCACTCCCACAGGTGCTAAAACTGGTGGTATGTCAAATCCACAGACCATATTGATATAATTTAAAGAGGCATTGGATACGGAAAGTGTCAAAGGGAAAGACATTATGCTGCCGAGCATAAATTCTCCAGAAATGAAGAAGAAGAAAATATTGAAGAAGTCTCTGATTCTAGATGTAACATTAGATGAAGTCATTGTCATTCCACAATGGGATCCTAATGAGTTATCTTTTGAACAAATTGGGACTCTTCAAGAGTTGCTTAAAAGGAAGAAAAGACAGGAATAGATGAAGATAGAACAAAAGCAAAAGTAAGTGTTGAATGACATCAAAGACATATTTACAAAGGCTTTTGACTTAGAGGATGAAACGCCTCAAGCTCCAATCATAGATCAACTCATCACCATTGTATAGAAAGTAACAGATGAGGACACAGACAGCAATGAGAAGCTTCTACAATGGTCCCGGAGAAGATTTGAGAGAAAAGTTCTAGAGAAGATCTCAGAAGAGATAGCAGCAAAATAGGTTGAACTTTCTGTTCTTGTAGAAACTTTAGAGAAAGTTACAACCAATGTTTATTCTTTGTATGAGAAATTATGTGATGTTGAATTTTTCACAAAGGATAATTTGCAGCTTGTTGAGGAGCTACAGTTAGATTTGAGATCAACTGGTGCTACTTTAGGTAAAGATACTACCTCTAGTTCTTTACATTTTAATAAGTTGATAAATGCACAAAGGAGAATAGCCGAGCTTATGGCTGAAGATGGTCACATAAGGGCCAAGTTGATAACTATTCAGACAAGCTTGTTGCCTCATTTGGAGGTAATACAAAAGGAACTTTCAAAAGATAAGGAGTTATCACAGAGAAGTGCAAACTTATCGACTGTAGAAAGTTTAGTGAGTCTAGCTGCCAAGATAGAAATAAAACTGGAAGTTATGAAGGTTGCAAAGGACAGTTGGGATACAACATTTGAATCCACTCTACAGCTTCATAAGCAATTTTTGGATAATTATAACTTAACCCCACCAACAATCAGTGACAAAAACAAGGGGGAAGTTAGTACTACTGAAGGAGGAAGCTCGTACAGAAGTTAGCAAAGGTATAGATATGAAAGGATACATTAGTACAACACAGGTACACTTGTATATAAATTTTGAAGGCATTGTAAAAAAAATTTATAAGTATATTCCTAGGGGGAGTACTTAGCGTACTTAGGCAATACTTTTGATGAAATGTACAGAAGTTATGATAAGTGTTTTTTCCACTAATATCAAAGGGGGAGATTGTTAATCTCTAAGTTATGTTAATGATTAGTTACCAACACTTAGTCATTTCATTAGGTAGTTTTAGTTGGTTATCACTGTGGCCGAGCTAAAACTATGCAAGGCCAAGCAACATTGTCGCGCAGTTTTCAATATGCCTAGTTACATTGCTGAGCTGAGTTACATTGTCAAGCTGAGTAAAGACAGAGATGTTAAATGCCGAGCGAAAGACAGTCAAAGTGCCGATTAGAAAAATTTTTGTATACTTGTCAGGATTGATACAAACTTCAAGGATAAGTGATCCAACTGACTTGTATAAGCTTTTTGATCTGACATTGTGTGCATTTAATATTCTTATATAGAGTTAGTTATGCATTTAATAGTTTTATCCTATGCATGACTCATTGTAAGCATTAATTGTTTTACCATCAAGGCATGGGTATTGGATCTTGATCGTTGATCTAGATCTCACTGTCAGATCTGTATAGATATATTAGATTGATTCAAAACCCTATTTATTATGTATGTATGTGCAAGAAGTAGAAGAGGATTTGGTGAAATGACTGCATTTTTATGTGAAATGCACAAAGGGTTATTTTGTTTAGAAGTAGAGATCAAGCAGAGCATAACACAGTGAACAACAGAGTAAAGCTATATCAGATTATAAGATTAGAAGAGATATTGAAAAGAGGAGATCTGTCATTAGCATCAGAGTGCATATCGAAGGATCAATACTTGAGACTTTCTAATCATTGTATCAGGTGAAAATATCTTAATAGAGTGGTTTTAGTAGGCCTTTATTTATCTCTTAACAGAGTGCTTACTTCATTATAAGTTTAAATCCTTTAACAAGGTAGATTGTAATGATCTGAAGCTTTTAACAGAGCAGACCTTTAACAGGGTAGATTAAATTTTGTAATCAAACATTTTAACCTTAATAGGTACACTTTATTACTGCAGTAGTGGAGACTTTTGTGGGTGTCATCCCTGCCCTAGTTTTACCTATTTGGGTTTCTAGGTTACCAAATTATTGTGTAATGTGTTATTTGTTTCATGGTGTGGATTCTATTTAAGATTACATTAGATTTATTTATATATGAATGTGGATCGACTTGTTTTAAGTGTTTAATTTTGAAGATCTGATTCACCCCCCCTCTCAGTATCTTGCTTTCCCATTATTGTATTTCCAACAACATATCAGAGAAGCTTTAGTAAAAAATTTAGAATTTTCCAAGGACATTAAAAAGAAGACTCAAATAAAGACTACTAATGAATCATCTTGCAGGTTTCCTTGATTGATAGCATGCTAAACTTTGTCCTTGCATTTCATTTTGTTTTATTACAATAGGAACCCACATGCAAGACTTCTAAAATGAACTTCTATTTTGGTATTTTAGGAATGACAATGATGTTAGGAAACTATGCTCTCGCCCTTTTGGGATGATAAAAAATCCAGAAGTATTGTTGTCATTTTCTTATCTGTTTGAAGTGTCTTTTAGATTGTAATCCTAAGAATTATACGAACGTATCCTCTCCCCTTTCCTTTGTGGATCTTGGGTGCAAGAGAAAATCATATAATTCTTCTAGTGTGGCTACCTCCCAAGTGATTTAATAGAGCCAGTGAGAGTGGATTGCCCAACCGGTAACAAGCTAAAACCAAGCCCTTCCAAATTGGTATATAAAAAATTTCATTTTGATTAGGCTCAGAATGGACATGTGTGAATTCATTGTGGCAACCAAAATATCCTCTAGTACCCTAGTGGTGCATTAAAATCCCTACATTGTTAAGGTGAAAAAATTTCTTTGAAAGGATTGGGAGAGCCCCCTCAATTGGGAAAATGACTTGATCACAACCACCTGAATGGATGCCTTGACTACAAACTTTGTTTTAGTGACCAAAAGCCCTCTATCTGTTGGGGTGGAAGGTCAGAGACCGACTAAGACATCCCACATTTTCATAGCTCTTAGTAGGGACAATAGTACTTTGGGAAGTGATTGCCTTGGGATTTGAAGCTTGGTGTGCCTGAGAAGTGAGTGCACTTTAATGAGGAGCCCATGCCTCCAAGCTTCTAAGTTGTCCTCTATGAGTAGACATGGCTGAACTTTGATTCAAGTGGGAATTCAATAGATATTGTCTTGGCTTACCTAGGTTGTGGAGTGACTGTTCTATTTACAACAATCAATCTTCTTGATGTGTCTTACATGAGTGAAACATTAAAACATACACCAAACATCAAGAAAAACATCAAAACGATCAACAAATCTGCATTCTTAAGTGTCAAACTGTCAACTTGCCCAATTTTCTGTCCTATCATTTTCATTCTTCCTTGGTTGATCCAGATTAGATTATGTCACTTTCCCTACTGTTAGAAGATTTTTTACACTTTGGATTCTTGCATTTTGACCTCTTAAACTAGCAATCTTTGATTTCACAAGTGACCTTGCTTGGAGTTGGTAAGCTAAAAACTTCCCTTGTTGAGAAGATAAACCTTTAAGATCCTTTGATAACACACTTGGAGAGTTTTGGTAATCTCTTGTCTATTCACTTCCATACAAATTCAATTTCAATCAATATAACTTGAGTAAATCATCCTCCTGATCCATATGTGTTAGGATATTCACCCATTCAGTGGGCACCTCTGTGGTAGTGTTGGCTTACACCCCTTGAAAAATTATATCTTATCACCTCTCTTTTGGACAAGTTAATGCCTTTACTATCCTAGTTTGGTGCCGATGTTTCTTAGGGTCATCCTATCAGCTAGTACCTTTTTGTTCATTCCAATTACAACAAGATATCAAGTCGATCAAGGAAAATGACTTCAAGTAGTCTTTAATCAATTACCCTTAGTTCAAACTTGTGAAAAATGTAAGGGAAAATAACCTATATTTGATCAATCACCTAGGAACAACTCAGAAGTTTGGTTTGATTCCAAGAGTCACCTTAGTGAGTTGGGTACACCCTTAGCATATTCTCTCTAAGATATGGACATGAGTTACATAATGAATCGATGAGAGAAGGAAGACATGGATAAATGCCTTGATGACATATTTGAAAAACATAGAGATACCATTTCATTTGGTGGTTCCTCTCGTGACAGTCGACCAACTTCACCCCTTATCTCAACTAGATATCTAGATGCACACCAAAGGACTAAGAGAGGTAAGAGGCAAGCCTATCAAGATGAGAAATCACAACATGAAAACCAAGATGATGAACTTTATGACACTCACATAAATGCAACATACACAAATAATTTTTTTTGACATTCAAGACCAAGTTCACCACTCAAAACATCTTCAAGATACACAAGTGAAAGGCTTAAGAGAATTGAGTGTGAAAAGAAAGTCTTCCTACATGAACAAGATGAAAAGTAAGAACAATTTAGACTCCTAGAGTTGGAGAGACAAACCTTGTTGGAAATAGAAAATAAATCCCTTTAGGAAGAGAAAGATAGACTCTTGGCTTAGTGACTTAATGACCAATTTAATTACATGCGTGTTAGTAGTGGAAATAACTCTCCTCCATCCACTCCTCCTAAGACTCCATGAAGTGGAAGATGTTCAAGGATGCCATCACAATCTCCTAGCCCTAGAGGAAGAAGGGCTTAAAGACATGATCAGTATAGGAGATGAGCATTTCCTAGGAACTCAAAACAACCTTCACAACATGCTCATCATGGTTCACAATATGGGGGTAGTAGCTTGAGTTTTGACCTCACCTCCCAAGACTTTATGAAAATGCAACAAGAACCACTTTTCCAGCAGTATGTGGAGAAATATTTAGAGAAAAACAAAGACAAGTTCCTAGAGATTTTAATCAACAAGGGTGCTAGAGTCCCCTACAACTTTAATGTGAACAAAAATATTAAGAAGCAAGGTCTATCTCAAGAAGAGGAGATCAAACAACTTAAGAGCATGATGGAAAATATTTTAGCACCCAAGAATTCATTCTCACTTGATTCAATTTGTCCTAATGCT
Organism: Thuja plicata; assembly: GCA_018584345.1. Taxonomy (NCBI): domain Eukaryota; kingdom Viridiplantae; phylum Streptophyta; class Pinopsida; order Cupressales; family Cupressaceae; genus Thuja; species Thuja plicata. The sequence continues at coordinate 703,016 of MU224040.1, read as the reverse complement.
TATGACAAAAGTGTTAACATGAAAGAATTCCCTAGAAAGGTTGAGATCCCTCAATCTGACAAGTATGATGGGAATGGAGATCCACATGATCATGTGCACCAATTTTATACCACAAGTTTTGAGTTCCATCAAGATGACTCATACCTCATGAGGTTTTTCCCAAGGAGTCTTAAGGGTCAAGCAATGGAATGGTTCACCAACATAACTCCTTCTGTTAAGACTTTCAAAGAGCTTGTCCATAGATTTGTTCAACACTTTGCATACAACCTTTCAATATCAAGCACCATGTTGGAATTATGTAACTAAAAGAAAAATCAAGGGGAATCCTTTGTCACTTTCTTGCAAAGGTGGAGATGACAATGCTCTCCCTATTCTAGAACCATTCCTGAAAATGAAAAGATTGAAATCCTTGTTAGCAATTTGGTTCCTGAAATGTGGTATGAAGTTAGGAAGATGGTTTTTTATTCCTTTGACACGATGGTTGAAACCGCAAGTAGGATTGAGGATGTTTTGAAAGAACAAGGAATTTTGACCAAACATGGAAACAATAACAACAATGGTCAAAACAACAATAACTCTAACAAGGATAAAGGGAAGAACTCACACTAGAATAGGAACAAACAAGTGGTCAATGATGGAGTTGTGGAATCCTCCCAACCAAAATATCAAACTGTTCTCCACTTGTCTAGTGTTGTTTAATCCATGAATCTCAATACATCTAATCAACAAGAGAGCAAGCCAAGATACCAAGATAGTCCTAAGAAAGAAAGAGGTCAATTTTCAAAACTTGGTGATTCATATGAGGATGTCTTGAAAATGCTCATTTCCAACAACCTTGCACATCCTCAAGATCCTGCGAAACATTATATACCTGATGTTAAGCCACATTAGTGGGATGAGAAAGCCTTTTGCAAGTTTCATAATGGTATTGGACATGACATTGAAAACTGCTGGAAATTCAAACATATTATTCAAGATCTCATTGAGAATGGAAAAATTAAGATAGATGGATTGAACACCAATGCCGATCATAAGGCATTCAAAGAACCATTGCCCAAGTATGAGAAGGGGGAAACCTCTAAAGCTAAGAATGGAAAATCTAAGATCAATTACACTTACACAGATGTGGAGAATACTATCAACATGCTTGAATTTGTGGAAGAAAATGTCAACATGATGAGGGGTAAATATCCCTATGGTTATTATCTAGATGTGGACTCTCCTCCTATCTTTGATGAAGAACCCATTGTGGTGCTAATGGGTCCTAACTCTAGAGTGTCATCACAATCCCTCAATGCTATCACATGAAGTCAAGGTCCCATTGTCATTAGAGGACCCAATTCAAGTCAACCGAGTGAACCTAAGCAAGTGGCATCCAAGAATGTCACCTCAAAACCAACAGTTAATCCTAAGTCAAGCTATAGTCTTGTAGATCATTTGCAAAGAACCCCAGCTCATATTTTGATCTTTGAGCTCTTAGAGTTGTCCCCGAGACACAAGCAAGTCCTTGAGGATGCTTTGTGCATGACAAATGTCCCCAACAACTTAGATGTCGATCAATTCAAGAACATGATTAACCACATTTCTATCCCTCATTACCTTAACTTTTTAGAGGATGATGATAAAGCCTTGAGCCACCCACACAATCTTAATCTTCATATTGAGTTTATGATCCATAGAACCTGTGTTAGGTGTGTGTTGATAGATGGGGGTGCTGGGCTTAATATTTGTTCCTTTAGTCTTTTGAAAGAGTTGAGTTATTCTGAAAAAGTCATAGATACCAGGAAAAGGATCACCATCAAAGCCTATGATGAGGCAGAAAGAAGTTCCAAGGGGTTGGTCATCCTTCCTGTTAGGATTTTCCATGTTGAAAAAGATATTTTATTTCAAATAGTTGATGTTGGCCCCCTTGCATATAATATATTACTTGGTAGATCATGGATTCATTATATGCAAGCGGTGTCGTCTACCTATCATCAATGTGTTAAGTTCCCCTACAATGGAATAGAGATTTGTATACCTGGTGATAACACTTTATTTGTTAACTCAATTTCAAGAGGAACTCATGTTCCCCTCAATAGAGAAGTAGAAGAATTCGATGTGACCTTAGCTAAATGTAAAGTAAATCTTAAGTTAGTAGACCTTGGCATGGGGGGGTATAAACTCAACTCCCTCATAACATTACTAGTTTCACCTCGGTCTTATGGCAAGCCTTCACAAGAAAAGATACCTTCCTCTTTAGCTATGAATTTATTTGGCATGTTTATAGAATCCTTGGTGTCTATTCAAGATGAGAAAGAAGAGACATTTGTTAGAGACTGGATCTATAGAGAAGAGAAATATATGAACAATGAGAACTTCTCTCCCTTTCCTAAGGCTTACAGATGAGGGTATACTTTTGTTAGATAGATGGGCTATCCTAGACATGGCCCTCTTAATCACAGATTAGATGCTTGAGTCGAACCTCTTGATCATGCTCTTTTTGGACACAAGTCCAAGAAGCTAGTTGACCTAGGCTTTGCAAATCACAACAAGCACACCACTCCTATCCTTGATAAGTCAGATAGTGAAGGATGAACCAGAATACATACCTAGTTTGAAAAATCAACAAGACATGTGTGAAGATTGGGTCCCTTCCACTAAACTCCTCTGGGGAGATTCAAATATTCTAGTCGCTCATGCGTCGGTTGCAAATTTGGAACAAGAATCAGATGTAGAAGACCATTTCAGAGAATGTCAATGAAAGAATCTTGTCTGTTTAATGGAAAGAGAAGGTGCTACTCTTGATGATACTAGACCTTCCACATCAAGATGTCCCAAACCCTCATGGTGTAAACATCCTAGTCGTAGTTCAAACACAAGTTCATATGAGTATGAATGGGACTCCTTCTCAGACCCTTCCATAGTTGACATGGATTTTGATGTCATCCACACTCATAGTTCTCAACCTAAGGTAGCTGATGAGTCACATGTAGTATTAGAGGATTTGAACCCATGTGTTGCCTTAGTGGATGATTCTTCAGTTGTTAGGATGAATCCTAATTTGGGTAGCTTAGAAGGATACTGGACAGACTCTGACTCTTCAGTCACTAGCGATAATATAATTCATATTTATAACCTTGAACCATTTATTGACCTGCCTCTTGTTCATCCTGACCTCATTGATTGGTCCCAACACTATCAAGAACCTGAGCTCTTAACATTTCAAAATGATTATGAGATAGCTTATTACCTAAATGCCATTAAACTCGTAGTCTCTTCCACTAGCAAACTGACTACTAACATGACAGAGCCAGACATCAAGTACCTTAGTCACAAGATAAAAAGAAAAGAAAATCAAAAGAATATGAGTTCTGATGGTGAAAACCACTATGTGGCAGTGTCAAAACCAAAAAAAAGTAAAAAGAAATGACGTATCTGAAGGTGAAAACCTCTCTAAGCCGCCTAAGGATGAGGTAATTGATCATCTCCCTAGATACTTTCAAGATAGATCTTCAATGAAAATATTGAAAATGTTGTTTGTTTCTCCTCATGGGTACATGATTCCTAAGTCTTAAAAGTTATTTTTCCCATGTACAAACAACATTTATGAATATAAAGATTTAAAAAATGGACTTAAGATGGCCATAGAATGGAGAAACATAGAGTTACATGTCTATGGGGATTCACATATGATAATCAACCAAGTTAATGATGAATATCAAACAAAAAATGAGAAACTGGTACCTTACAAGCAAATGGTTGATTCCTTGAAATGATACTTCACATTCATCACATTTTAGCAAATCCCTAGAGTAGAAAACAAAGTAGTTGACAATATGGTTACACTTGCTTCACTCCTTCAGTTAGAGAAACATGAATCCAAATTCAAATTCCTGGTGGAAGAGCTACATCACCCTATCTATGACTCCCAAGAAAGCCATGTCATTTGTACCCTTGTTGGTCATGATTCATCCCATTATGGTGTTATTTACTCATACCTTCAGGATGGTATTATTCCTGAAACCTTTAACTAATCTGAACGCAGAAACCTTACCGGAAACGCGTCTCGCCATTCCCTTATCTCTGGTAATTTGTATAGGAGGGGTCTAGATGGAACACTTCTTAGATGCTTAGAAAAGGATGAATCTGACCAAGCATTAGTTGAAATCCATGAGGGCATCTGTGGGGGACATTCTAATGGTCTTTCCATGGCCCGAAGGTTTCTTAGGGTGGGGTAATATTGGCCTACAATGCAAATTGATGAAGTAGATTTTGAAAAGTCATGCGAAAAGTGTCAAAAACATGGTAACGTGATACATGCTCCAGGCAGGGAGCTCATTCCTTCTATATCTCATTGGCCATTTCAGCACCGGGCCTTTGATCTTGTTGGGAAAATTTATCCCAAATCATTAGGTGGACACAAGCTTATTATCATTGCTACTGATTACTTCACTAAATGGGTAGAAGCTATCCCACTTTATGTTGCCTTGGGCAAGATAGTCTATCTATTCATTCTGAACCATATCATTTGTTGATATGGAGTGCCTTCTGAGATTATCATTGACAACAAAGGCCAATTCAAAAATAAGGACCTTAAACAAATCTGTAAGAAATTCAAGATTAAACAACATTGGTCCTCCATTTACTTCCCGCAAGGAAATGGTCAAGAAGAGGCATCAAACAAAACCATTCTTAAAATCTTACACATAACATTCTATAAGAATGGTAGAGATTGGAACTTACAGATAAATCTAGCTTTGTGGGACTATAGAATGAGTATTCATACTCCTACTAGGGCTACTCCTTTTTCCCTTGCATATGGTGCTAAAGAAGTGTTACCTTTGGAGGTTGAGATTCCTTCACTTAGAGTTTCCCTCAAAGGTCTAGTTATAGATGAAGACTACCGCGCCATGAGACTTCAAGAGTTAGAACTTCTAGATGAAAAATTTCAAGCATCATTTGACCATATGAGGGTTTATCAAAAGTGCATGTCCAAAGCCTTCAACAAAAATGTTTTCCCTAGAGAATTCCAAGTGCGAGATCTTGTCCTACGTGAAAATCCTAAGAATCAACAACATAGAGATCAAAAGGGAAAATTTGAACCTAATTGTCTTGGACCTTACATCATCACAGTAGCTTTTAGGTTAGGTGCTTATTTAATGTATACAGTAGAGGGAGAGAAGCTCCCTGATCCTATCAATGTCTTTCACCTGAAGAATTTCTATCCATGATGCCCATTTTGTCTGGGGACATCCTTTGTACATACTTATTGATCTTGAAAAAATCCAAAAAAATGATATATTGTCAAAAGTTCTAAAAATAAAAAAATGTCCTAAAAAAATGATCATCTTAGTGAAAACCTAGCAATAGGAACTTTGATGTATCTTCAAAAAAATTATATATTCCAAAAATATAAAAAAAATCATAAAAATTCAAAAATTCAAAAAAATAGGAAAAGTGCCTTGGTGAAAACCTGAAAACATGTGCCTTGGTAGAAAAAAATTGTAATAAAATCCAAGTGGTGAAAACCTAGAAATGGATTCTACTTGAGGCCTTTGCACCCTTGTTTCTTAGCGCATGTCCTCGACACTTAGCCTTTCTCCATCCCACCTCATACTTGTTTCCTTGGTCTGGAATTGGTCTGTGTCTTTGTCTAGGGGCATAACTGTGTTTTGGCTTTGGTCTCTTGGATGTGTTAGTATTTAGGAAATCTCACAAACGGTGTTTTTCAACACCACCCCAATTGTATTTTTCAATACAAACCCTAACATCGAGTGTTTTTTGACACTTACCAGTTTGGTCTTATCCAGTTTTGTCATGTGGTCTTACCTGCTTGCAAGCATTCTATCCTTATCCTTGGAACTCAGTATCAGTTAACACACTTATATTTTTAAACACAACACTTAATACTTTAGCTATGTCATGATATTTTCTTTGTGTGCTCACTATTATTAATTTTCATTGAGTGTCCTTGTCTAATAAGTCTCTCCGGGATGCATAGCTAGAGGACTTGGGGCATGGGGCATATTTTTATTTGCTTTCTGATTGTGGGTGTGGTCTTGAAACTCTTGAGTGTCTCTTGTTTCTCCCTTGAAACACTTAGGATATTTGAGGCATCATCCTTGACTATTTTTGCACAACCATTCTTATGGTCATCTTGACCTCTATGCCTTGATGCAAGCATGGTTTTGCTACATTAAATTGGGTAAGCTAACATCATAGTCATCTTGACCTTTATGTCTTTGATGCTTATGTTAGAATCTTTCCACATTCCAATCTGATATAAATCACATTCATATCTTCATAGTTGCGCTTGTGACTAGTGATGATTGTGTGATTTTCCAATGTCCTTTAATAATGGCCCAATGATAAAAATAAGTTCATTAACATTCTCCAATGAATGATGAACACAAAGTCCTATGTTACAGTTTCTCTATTGCAAGTACACCTTTGCATTTTCATGTAGCTTGCATTGTTAGACCTCATCTTAGTTTACATTTTTAGGCTGCATTATGAGTTTGAGAGGGTTTTCCTTAATCTTTCTTGTGGACTTTTAATCAATTGTGGTCATGTTTTGATCTTCATTTCCTTATCTTCTTTCGTGATCTCAATCAAAATTTTCTATCTTAAACAGTTGATTGATTTTTGGGCATTCTCTTTCTTAAGGAAAATTCTCTTTCTTCTCTCCATTCCTTTCCACCTCTTCCAAACTTCTATCTTCCATTCAATTTCACCCCACTTCTTTTCTTCTAATTCAACCTTGGGGCATAATCTATCATGCTTGGTGTTCTACCTTGGTTCTGTGATTTTTACATCTTTCATCTTACATCAAGAACCTTATCTTTAGTTGGATTTGATCAAATTTATCAATTTTCTATTTCTCCTCTATCTCATTTCGATTCCGATAATGAGGGGGTAGTACCTATCAAACTTTAATCCTTGATTCAACTTTATCAATCCTATCAATTGCTCCACTTGGGGAAACCTTTCTTGAGATTCTTATCTTGGACTTGTCAATTACCTATTTACAGGGGTGTTGATCTTATCTTTTTTAATTAGCTTATCTTTATCTTGATGTGTTCCCGTCCGTCGATCACATGTCTGGGTTGTTTTGTGATCCCAAATCGATCTCACACTTCAACTACATTCTTTGACTACATGTGTTCCCATAAAGATCACACATTAGTCAAAGAGTGGCAAATGTATTCACCCTAAAATGGTCGCCTAGACTATGAGCCCCATTCTTCAATTTATCAAATGACAGAATCAATTTATCAAATTCCTGAATCAATGCTTTACAACATTTTAATTCAAATCAATTTCCTTGATCAAATCGTAATTAATTCAATTATTTCAATATTTTCTAAGGTTTGATCATTTCATCAATTATCTTATTTAATTAAAAGAAAACAATCCCTTTTTATTAAATAAAATAATCTTATTTAATTAAAATCTCTCTTAATTAAATAATCTTATTTTATTTAATTAAAATCTCTCTTAATTAAATAATATTATCTTATTTAATTAAAATCCCCATTTTTAAATAAATAAAATAATCTTATTTAATTAAAAGAAAATCCATCTTTTAATTAAATAAAATCCCCACTTAAATCCCTCTTTGTGTTGAAAAAGGAAATAAATTAAATAAAAATAAATAAAAGCTTCTTTTTCTTCATACATTTTTCTAAGTGGTGGGCTTTTTTGCCTCTTAATCATAGCCTTTGATTTTACCTTTTGAAGATATGAGCACATGGATCAACCAAGATTTAATCTCCACCATTGCCCTTTTCTTTTTACCTCTTAATCTCTACCGTCCATTGCTCTTTAAAAAGAAACCTCTCCTTCTCATTTGGATAATCAAGAGATACACTTTTATGCTATTGTTATGCTGCAGGTTTGGAGAGCAATTTTGGAGGAGAGTTTGAGCATTTGAGCTTGAACCATGCAACTTCTTCTTCTTGTCTTCTTCTCTCATGCATTCATGGCAATCCATTTAGAGTAGATTCATGTTAATTT
>MU224040.1:664303-694968 GCA_018584345.1 Thuja plicata | reverse complement strand
TCTTCTTGTCTTCTTCTCTCATGCATTCATGGCAATCCATTTAGAGTAGATTCATGTTAATTTAGATTCATATTTCCTTTCAATAGATTAATCTTGCATATTTCCTTCATAGATTAATTTGCATATTCCCTTTCATGCAATGTTATCATATAGATTAGTTTCCTTTTATGCATTGTTATCATATAGATTAGTTTCATTCTCATTTGCAATGCATATTTGATGATCATGGAGACTAGCATTCTTGCTCTTTCTCTTTGAATCTCTTATTTCATGGTGTACTTGCATGGGCATAACTAGGTCTAAACTAAGGGCCTCCATTACAAACCCTTGCACTCCATGAATAGGGAGCTATGAGTCACCATTTGAGACCTCATTCTTGAGCAATCTTGAATATAATGACTCATAGAAGTGTGTCAACTTTTCAACACACATGAAGATCTTTAAGATGCTTTGGAGTATGGTTATTTTCCTTATTCTTCTTCTTCTCTTAGCATCTCTTTATAGTACTTATGATGTTTATGAGAGTATCATCCATTTCATCATGTTTGTTACTCTTCATGTTTCACTTTCATATGCTATCTTGAGATTAACTAATACTAGTCTTCCTACTTTCAAGACTTTCATTAAGGATTTGTGTAGTGGACTTATTGCTCTTTTGGATTCTGTGAAGAATTTGGTAGATGATACCCCATTTCCTAATCTTCCTAATCCTAATACTATCATTCCTAATTTAGTTCCTAATATTCCTCATCCTCATCCTTTCCTTCCTAATCCAATTCCTAATATTCCTACTCCTATTTCTCCATCTTCTATCCCTGGTTCCTCTCACACTCATGATGGGGCTCAAACTATGGTTCATGATGCAGATGCTCAACAATTCTTTCATTTACTTTCCCCTTCTTATCCAATCCATGATGATATTAAAGGGAAGAACAAATAAAATTATTCTAAACCTATCATTCCGCCTTACACAAAATTTTCTCATGACTACCATAATCAATCATCTCCTGCAGAATCTTCGCAAGATATGTACACTATCAGATACACTGGTGGATAAACAAGGCTATAAGGGTTTAGGGCTCGGTGTTAATGAATATGGCATTAAAAACCGATTCATTTATCCCCTAAACAAGATATGCATGGTATAGGCTTCCATCCTTCTCAAATAAAGGTGGTTGATCTTAACTATTCCCCTCCTCTTCATGTTCTTCTTCCAACACCTCCCTTAGATCACCTTGATACTCCTCAAGATGTGGCTAAGAAAGTGTATGTTCAGTTAATGAATTCTAAGAAGGAAATCTTTAAACCTATGCCGAAAAATTCTCTCTCTAAATACAAATTTCCTTTCCACTACAATAATACACATTTACTTTCTGATTGTGTGCATTTCAAGCTACATGTTAGAGAAAGAGCTACTTTAGGAATTATATCTCATTCTCATGCAATATTACAATTTCTTCATAATTTTGATATAGGGCATTCCCCTCATTCTTCTATGAATTAGATCATTTCATCATCTTTTCTCTTAACTGGGGGGCAAGAGGTATTTCCTTCCAATCTTCTAGGATCCATTATGCTCTTAGCATGTATTTTGTTTTGAGCTTAATCAGTTATTCTTTCTATATTCTATCCCTATGATTTTGTATTACATATTTCGTTCACGCATAATTATTCATGATATATTTTCTAGGACATTTGTTTTGTAAAGACATCTCTTTGCTATAACATCTCTTGATACAATTGGTATATCCCTTGCTTTCATTCCTAGGGGGCAAGGTTTTCTTTCTTTCTCTATCTAAGGATCTACTTTCCTTAGCTTAGTGGCATTTGTTTATTCTACAACATTATTTCCTTATAAAGTTTTATGTTTTGGGCTATGGATACCCTCTTATATGAGAGGTGATTGTCCTAGGTCATCACCTCTTCTTTATGTTGCAAATTATGTTCTTTATAAACTCTTTCTCTTGCTTTGGGTTAGATTTGGCTTCCTTCATTCCTTCATTCCTCTTGCTCTCGATTGTAGGGGGCTTGATGATCAAATATTTGGTCCCTCTTTTCTTTTTTTGGAAGATGACATTTTATCCTAAGAACTCTACAGTGGGGTTATTTCTGATAAGATCTCTTCCTCTTTGAGGATCCTTTTTCCGTATGTGACATATCCATTTCACGATTATCTATGCTCTTAGAGGTAAGGGTCAATACTCTTTACTAAGGATATAGTATATATTGTTGTTAAGCTGGATATATCCTTACCTTGTGAAGTAGGTATCCTCTTTCTCTTCCTTATCCTACTTAGTAGGTAGTCATGATAAGGATGGGGGCATATATAGGGTCTCCCTTGTACTATAGTTTACATTTTACAACATGATAAATCCTTGGAAGGTAACACACATAAGTTTCTAAATCCTGAAGAGACACACATTTTTATTTTTATTTTTATTTTTGTTAAATCCTCGGAAGGTAATGCACATAAGTTGCTAAATCCTAAAGAGATACACATTTTCCAATATGCTAAATCCTTGGAAGGTAACACACATAAGTTGCTAAATCCTAAAAAGACACGCATTTTATATTCCATAGTGATACAAGAATTTGGATCTATGAGTATTCCAAAAGCTGTTAGAAGACGTGTTATAGTTACAAATCACAGTTCATGGGTGAACCTATTGGGCTCTCCCTCCTTGGTGATTCATAGTAAGGCGGGCATCTTACTAGGTGAGGAAATCACTTTCTCTTTCCTCTCTTCCTCTTTCATGTTAGTATGATTAGATCATGAAGCTATGTTATTTATAGTGTTGCTCTTGTCTTTCTTATGTAGACATGTATGCTTTCTATGATTAATTTCTCTTTGCTTTCATATCTTTGTGTGTGTATTTTGAGTTAGAATCCTTGGTCTGGGGGCTCATTCCCTTGACTAAGTGGTTTTCTACCTCGTTATGATCCACTGGAGTCTTTCTTCTAACTTTACCGTGAGTATGTTTGATTTCCATACTCCCGCTAAAGTGGGGGCTTAATGTATCATCTTAAAATGGAAGCAATTCCATGTTAAGAATGTTTAGCTCTCCTTAGGCAGTGTTTTTGACCATCATCATATTGTCCCCTCATTTATGCACCCTCTCCTACTTCTGTGCCTATTTAGGACCCTGATTGGCCCTCTCTAGACACTATCTATCCCACCTGGCACATTTTCTAGGGGTTCTGACTCCCTGGGTCAAAGTCGACCTTGACCTTGACCTAGGTCAAGGTTGAACTTGATTTTGAGCTAGGTACCCCTTTCCAATTAGAAATTTTGTCAGCTGTTGGGGGTCATTAAAAGTTCATTTCCCGCTTCTGGGTTGGCTATTTTTGGTTCTGAAGAAATGACTCTTAAATTATATTTAATATAGGTCCTCTTCTAGGGGTATAGGTCTAATTGGAATTTAATTCTCCTATGTAGGCCTCTCTAGAAGATTTTTCCCTAGATTCATATACAAGGAAGTCTTCTCCTCTCATTTTCTCTAACAATTAACTAAGAAAAATATAAGTGAAATCTAAGCACGAAAGTTCTCTACATGTTCTTAAGCTTTCAAGGTTCAATCAATGTTTTCGAGTTTTCCTCTCAAGCATTCAAGTTATCCATTGAAGATAAAGGATTCAGGCATTCAAGCCTTTGAAGGGATTTGGTTCAAGCATTCAAGATTCATCATTCAAACCCTAGATCTATCCATCATGGTGGTGCAATATTCCTTCAAGAGCCTTTGTGCATCCTCAAGAATCATTCATTCTTCCTTCAAGGTGGATTCCAAGCATACAAAAATGGAGGTTTATGATTTCTAATATTGAGTCCAAGATTTCATATTTACATGCTTGTTTACATTCAAAATACAATTACATATCTATTGAATATCATAGCTTTATTGTTAGATCTAATTCTACTACTTGCTAGCATTCTCTATTTCAATTATTGATTTCAAGGATAATTCCTAAATCAGGGTTTGACTAAGGCAAACCCCTCCCTCCCAAAAACAAACCATTTTTCTTGCAGGGACAAGTTCGGAGCAACAAATTAGAGTGTAGATTCGGATACCCTTTTCAAAAAACTACCAGGATCCGGAAACAGATTTTCTATCAGACTGTGCAAGTCTGAATCAGAAATACTAGGTCAGAATCGGAAATTGTGGGTCAAAGTTGACATTCATTTTTGGGTAAAAATCAAAACTGAGTCAGATTCAGAAAAGATTTCTGGGTTTTCTTCATCTCTACGTTTGTGTTCCAAGTCTGGTTACAGAATTTCTAGAAACTCAGTGTAGATACCCAAAAACAACATTCTTCAGATCTCTAGCATTTTGAGGCTAGTACTTGTCTTCAATTATTTTCAATTAAAGTTTCAATTTTTCTAAATCTATCACAAATTCTCTTCTCTAAAATGGGAGTTAAGGTTTTTCTCTTTATCCCTATCCTTAATAGGTTGATTCATTTATGCATTGATCCTTTCATTAGGGTTAATCAATTTGGATCTTCCCTTTATGAAATTTGGGATTAAGAGGACAATCTTACCATCTTCAATATTCCTAAAACACACATCACATAACATACAATCAATCCATATTTATTCTTTACAGAAGGTAAAAATGGGGTGGGGATGAAACCTATTAGTGATTTTTCTTGTATCCCTTAGTTCTAAAAGCAACAATGCAAACCAGACCTAGGAATTTTTGTCCAGCTCGCAAGACTTTGCTCATTCCTACAAACTGAGGGGCAAGAAAAGACTAATTGATGAGGATTTGATCCTCCTTCTACTTCAAGATCCAAACACTCAAACATGTACACCTAAAACAAGCTAAAATCTGTATACATAAACACTCTCTCACTAAAATCCTTTATGCAGATATGAAAAATAGTGGATAGTTCTCAGACTTACAAGATGTGGGAGTTCAACTCAACCAATCTCATGCAGGATCCCACCTACATGATCTGCTAAGAACTAGGAAAATGGCCAATGTGACAAGGATGAAATCCTTCTTCTCTTCAATTTCTAGACTCAGGTAGACTAACCCATTGATTTATTCTTTAAAGAAACTAACATGTACCCTTACATTCACAGAATGCAAGACATAGACATTCAAGCTCTCATACAGAAATTTAAAAGTGATTTGAATAATTGATTGATGAAGAAACTGCAGGACAAGAAATAGACCAGTACCTTATCCATTGGGAAACAAATTCATATAAATGTGCATTCCCAGAAAACCTTAACTCCAAACTCAAAAACCCGAATGAAATGCCTTGCAAGCCATTCTTCTCATTTAAATACCTAGACCTCAGATTCATATGCAAACCTGAAATTCTCAGAATTTGAAAACAAGACTTACTCTCTCCTTGAAATAAACTCAAATTCAAACCCACAACTACCTTATAACTAGTACATTAACATGCCTTACAAGTTAATATACAAGAATCAAGACAATACATACAAAGACATCAGACAAGAACTGAACATGGATTCCATCGTTCTCATTAAAATTCATCTGAATCTGTACATTTGCAAGACAAAGAAACACAAAAAATAAGACTCAAGAGCTTGAATACTTCCCAACAACATAAATTTTCAACATCCGGTTAGAATCAGAAGAAAATCCAGATATAGGAGAAAGGGCCAGAAGCCAGTAAACAACTATGGACACATGTCCTTCTCTTGAAAATATCCCCTTCCACTTCATAAATATGATTTGTTCTCCTATAACTGCCTCCTCCTGCCATGATTTCTCTCAACTAACTTTGATTCCTTCCACCTTTCTAAGAAAATAATATTTTACTCTGTGAAATTTTCCTCCGTAAAATCCCCTTTTCCAGTCTTTTAATATTTCTTTGAAGAATATGTCAAAAAATGTCAAAAAAGACTATATGCAAGACTATAGTGTTTTAACTTTTTATATCTCAATCTACACATTTAATATACTTTTTAATGTATATTTAATTTATATTTCCTATGCATATTATAGCCTTTTAATCCTTTTAAACTTTAACTCTGTGCACTGGAATTTCTCATTTTCCTTAATTTTCTGCATATTGTGCTCAGATTGCACCAGTTTGCGACACTTGGCACCTTTTGATTTGTTGCTCCAAATAGCTGGGCTTAACTCCATTTTAACTCACCTCTGACCCCTCTTTGACTGTGGTAAACTTGGCCAAGTGTATCTCCAAGTCGCTAAATAATTCTCTTAACCCTGGTTTGATCCGGGGACCTTGTGACTACCTCAGTGTCCAAATCGCATGAATATTTTGACTTAACCGCCAGCATTGCGCGACTTGGCGACTGGCGGTTATCTCCTAGTCACGGAGGTTATCCTTGACATCTCACAATTGTAGGACTAGACTACTAGCGGTTAGTTGCTGAGTCTCTATAGTTATCTCCCATGGTGGTTATCTCCTTGTGACTGCGTGACCATTCACCATGTGTCACCTCACCACCTGTCATCACATCCGTCTGGCACCATCTTTTTGCAAAATTTTCTTACCTATCGTCCAGGCACAAAAATCAAGGCACCAATCACTTGCATGCATGGGCATGGAGAGAGCCTCCTCCTCTTCTTCACAATACACTATGAAATCCTTTTTGCTTACAAACATCCCAAATTTTCCTTGCGGGGTCAATGTGGGACTAAATTTCTCAATGCTTTTAAAGCCCTTATGCATTTTCACTCCAAAATAATGGGGCCCACTGTGCACTCTAACTGTCCAGCCAAGGGGCCCACCATAAGCCTCTTGGCTTCTTATTTACTATGAATACAAGCGTTGTTGTATAAAAATACCACACATCTCCCATGCACTGGCAATGTGGGACAAAACCTCTTCACTATTTCTCAAACAAAATGCCTCCCCCAAACACAGCTCTTTACTTCAATTTGAAATGCCTTGGTGACACACATCACTCCAAACTCTAGAGAAGACACTCTAAATATCCAAGCGTTGAGTCCCTCCTTTGCTTACTAGTTGTGGACGCTCCTCTCCAATTCAATGCGCTGGCTTTTACATGACATGGCGTGGGAAGCTCCTTTAGTTTTTTAGACTTCTCTCTGGCAATGTAGATCCTTCTTATTTGGTGTTGCACTCCTTGTATTCAAACACTAACATCTTAACTTTACTTCAAGCACAGGATCACATTGGTTTTCTGCGCATATTTTGGTTTTCAAAATATTAAATGATTCCACAATTGCATTCATTCAAAAGTTACGTGGCTTGTCCATGCTTCAATTCCACATTTGCATTGAAGTCTTTCCTTTCAAAAACTAACGTTCCTTTTGTCTCCATTTATGTAGATTCCTTCATTTGTTTTTTTTAAATCACAGCTTCTCACTTTTCAAACTTAGCATTTTGACTTGTTTTTGAAATGTCTCCTTTTCACTTACCAATTGCAAATTGTTTGAAAAGTTCCTAATACCATTCCACTTGCACAACATTTGCTAGGATTTTGTTTAAAGTTTTTGAAGTATTCTCCTCCACAAGCTTCTGCGCTTCTTCTACTTCTACGCAGCTCTAAACACCTTCTATGTGAGCTCGTTCCAATGTGCTCTGTAGCCTATTTCTCTAATCTGCATTCAACACCACTCGCAACCTCTTACTTTATTCTGCGTAGACTCTTAAGGCATTTAAACTTGCCAATTGCATTTTCTAAAAGTTTTAAAGCCATTTCACTTTTGCAGGCCCTCCTCTTCCATGTACATGCTTCTAATGTTTGTCGAGAAGCTCACACAACTTCCCTCTTATAAACAAGATCAACCTCCACTTTTCATGCACAAATTGTTTCTCTGTGTCATGCATCCTCTAATATGCATTGTGAAAGCTTTACTTCTTCCATCATAACCTATACAATCTTCCTCCTGCAAAGCCTGCACAACATTTTCCTTTCATCATTGCAATGCATATATTTTCTTGCTTACTCCTGTGCAATTGCATTTTCTTTAAGGTTTCACATTTTTATTGTGCAGCCTATCTCTAATTACTAGCATTGAATCATTACATTCACACACAGAGTTCCTTTAACTGCCAATAATTCACGTCCTGTCTCTGAATCCACATGGTCACTTACTTAGCACTAGGTTTTGAATTTAAAATGCTGACTTCCCATGGAATTTATTAGTGTGGATATCATTTCTTTTTTTTATCTTCTTCGTACGTGCATTTCCACCCTTTGCATCGGCTCACGGTTCCATTCAAGGGCAAGCCTCTTCCATTTTAGTTACAAGATACTAAGTTGGTGGTCAAACTCAAAACCATCCCTATCATGTCCATTATATCACTCAATTCTTTCAAAAGGATAACCTTGACATGGATCAGAATGAACATCAACTCCTCTAAAGTTATCAACTTCAGAAAAATTATCTATAGTATGAAGTCCAGCTCTGGGATGCCTTGCGTATGCTTCCCCATTCCTTTGTATTGTTTGGCAACTCAATAATAAAACTTGGGTCCCTGAGTTCTTGGATTGAATCTCAATAGCTTAAAAATAATTTTCAACTTCAAATCACCCAAATATGGCCATTAGTGTGATTGGATCACAGAGCATTGAATCGATGATCACTTAGAATCAAAATTTTTGTACCCTTACCGACTGGTCCAACAAATAGAAAATGGCCTCAGGAACTAGCCTTCAAAACTGACCCAAAGACTTCACAAGAATGCACCATATAAAAATTAGGTTCAATACCAACATGTGAGAACACGTGTTAGAGGAAATTGCATAGAAAGA
Organism: Thuja plicata; assembly: GCA_018584345.1. Lineage (NCBI taxonomy): Eukaryota > Viridiplantae > Streptophyta > Pinopsida > Cupressales > Cupressaceae > Thuja > Thuja plicata. The sequence continues at coordinate 686,240 of MU224040.1, read as the reverse complement.
TTTGAGCCAAAAGATACCACTGATCAAATATAGCCTTCTGAAACATTGATTATGTCCGCACTGTCAATCTGCACAAATCACCTTAGAAACAAGCTTTGAAAATTTGCCAAATGAAACCCCCAAGATCCAGAATCTTGGATAATGATTCACTCTGACATAATGAAAATGAATCCATAATTATCTTTCTCAGAAGATCAAAAGGCAAATTATCGTTAAAGACCAAAGTCATCTTGCTAAAAACATTCTGGATCTGAAACAGTGAAACAAGCAGAAATTTGATTTGGAAACGGCTTAGGAAAGTGACCAAACGGATTGGTCAAGGTCCAAAAATATTTAGGGAAGTACACCTCCAAGTATTCAATGCAAAACAAATTTCAATTATACTTGACCTTGAACTGGGTGCAAACAGGGAAACCACAAAGCAGGCTACTTGGAAAACTGCATTTCATCATTTGGCAAATTGATAGAAAATGCAAACGGAATGGGCTTAGCAAACTGATCAAATGGACTTGTCGTGACCTAAAGACGGAGAATCAAGAAGTATTTGACCTTTTTAATATAGTACAAAGGTATTTTTTTCAATTAGGTCACAAGGTCAAAAGTTACAATTGGTCAAACAAGGCTACTTAGAATTCAGGGAAGAATAGAGAAACAAGACATTTCTGATAGACCAACTTTGAGGGATCGAAAAACCTATCAAACAGACTCAAAATGGATTGAGCTTTGAAAAAAAGGTTCTTTGATGTACACTTTAAACATCCCCAAAGGGGTGGGCCATGAAACTTAACAGGACACAAGATATTCAAATGCAAACAGGGCCTGCTACAACAAACTGACACTTAGGCAAAAATGCAAATTTAGACAAGTGCTCAAAACAAGACATCATGAAACAACTCGAAACTCGAATCTAATGACCTAAGATGTCTTCAATTGTTAGAACAAGGGTAATGAATACCTGACGTGCATGTTGGACCTCAAGACTTCATCCAGACAAATAAGCACAAAAGTAAATATAGGGCTTCAAACTGCAAAATTTTAACATGGTACTTCAAAAACCCTTACTACTTTTTTAGTCCCAACAAAAGCCACAAATATTCTCTACTATAGTAATAAAGTGTGCCTATTAGGGATACAAAGTTTGATCACTTTTGATGATCTACCCTATGAGGGGTCTTCCCTGTTAAGAGCTTACAGACTTATACACGCTACCTTGTTAAAGGATTTAAACGTACAACTAAGTAAGCACTCTATTAAGAGATTTACAAAGGTCTATTAGGACAACTTTGTTAAGAGATTTACCCTAATTCACTTGCTAGAATGTATCAGTACTTGATCCTTTGGTCTACACTAAAAATACTGATAAAATATCTCCTCTTTCCAACTCTCAATTGTTCTCTCAATCTGATATATCCTTGTTCTTCTCTTCATTGTTCTGCTTGGTCACTCTGTCTGATCAGTGCTTCATATATGCAAAACATGTATATACACCTGATCTCTTCTCTTCACATCTACATCCACACACATACACACACCCATTAGGGTTTGAAGCATCCCATATATAGATCACTGGTGAAACATACAGATCAAGATCAATGATCTAGATTCATCACATTTTACTGCTTAGGCATCCCTAATTTTGATTGGTTGCATGGCTTACAAAGGGATCCATGATCATAAAAATAACATGTAATTAATACATTAAATATCTATGAATGATCATTAAATGATTCATGAAAGTCGGCCAAAATAGTTTACCTAGGTGTTTGTGCCATTCCAAACACATATAGAAAAATTTTCTTACTTGACATATGTAAACTCTGGTGCTTGGTCAATAATGTCTCGCTTAGCATATCCATATACTGTCACTCGGCACTAAATCTTCTATGCAACTTGGCAATCATTCTTCTCAGAAACTATTGAGTACTCGGCGACCACTGACTTGCTCGGCAGTAACTACTGCTCAGTCTCAACCTTAGTGGTATGGCTCAGTCGCAGTGATGATCGACCAACCTGCCTTTATTATGACTAAGTGTGTGACACTAATAGACAACAAAACTTGGAGATCAACAGATGACCTTAAAAGATCATAAATCAATTTTATTAATTCCCTTTTTAGTTACCAATTCCTTTGATACTTTTTCCATTATGTTTTCATAATATAAATAGTTTCTCTAACTTTTTCACTATGTTATTTTCTTTGACTATTTCTCTGATCTTATTTTCTTTTTAACTTTGCCCTCTTTTTTTGCCACATCCTCATTGTTCCCTTTCCCTTTCTTATTGATGACTTTTGTTCATCTTGTCTATGAACAACGTAATGAAAATTTATGTTATCTTAAAAAAAATGTGTGCCAATAGATATATGGACCATTGAATTCATTATGGCTCCCCATTAAAAGTATTGTGGTAGTGAATGAGAATTAATTATATTGGAAATGACCTCGAACGTTTGGTGCATTACATGTTCCTAAGTATTTTAAAGTCAACAGTCCAAAATTTGTTAGAACCAATGGACTACCATCAAAGGAATCTTGGTTGTTCATTTTGGTTTTTGTCAATTTTTTGGTGCAAGGAATTCATAGGAGTTTGATATTATTATAATTACATATCATATTATCACATTGAACTTCAACAACATTCTAATGTTTGACATGTGAGAGATTATGTGTATGATGTGGATATTATTCTGAACGATAAGTGTTGAACCATTGAATTTAAGCATATTGTTAAATATAATAATTTTTGTTGCTCTCTCCCTCCCTATTGACCAACACGACCTATCTCTATCAATGAGCTAGGAATTATTCTAAAATTGTCGTGGATTATATAAGAGGTATTGTTGTGGCCCATATAAGTATAGAAATACTATATTAATTATTAAATTAAGATTTATATTACCTAAACTATTTGACATGTAAATAAATAATATTATAATATTCATTAAAGATTAAATATTTGAAATGTACGTGTGATTTTGAGTACTTGCTGTTGCAAACACACACTTCAAACCATTACAGGGTTAGCTTATTAGAAAATGATAAATCATAATACTGAAATGATCAAGGCTAACCGACATAGGCTCATTGCACCCTTCTAGTAAGGAGTTTGAATCTTGCTCTCGGGTCATTGCAAGAAACACTGACTACACCAATATCCTAAATGAAGGATTTTAAAAGAAAGCTAATAATGAAACTAAAATGATTGATTAATCTAAATGCAAATGCAGTTTGTTGTTCATCCAAGGTAAGTAGATTAATTTTAAAACACCAAATGAAAGATGATGATTGATTTTAAAACCCAAATCAAATGTGCTCTAAGATTATAGTTTGCATGCTTGAAAGTAAAATAATAACAATTAATCAAAAAAGCTATCAAATGCTAATTGCTTGAATACTAATAACAGTATCATAATGATAGTGAAAAATTAGGATCCTTTGTGAAGGAAAAGGGGTTCTCTTTTATAGAAATCTCTCTCAAATCAATGGTCGAGATTGAAAGAAAAGAGTGGCTCAGATTCGATTGAAGAAGCACAATCCATGTGCAAAGATGATGATTGGTTGAGAGAGTCAGTTGACTGGACTGACTGATCAGTTATTTTGGAAACTTCTAAAATCAGATTTTAGTTAACAACTTTGTTTCCAAAATGATAAATAGTGGAGAATCTGTTAACTATGTGGAATTGGATTGTTTCCAATTTGATAATTAGTTAACTGGATTTGATGATGTCATATGCATTTTTAAAGATTTAATTGATTTTAAATGCACATTCTTGTTTTTATTAATTAATTTAATCCCCTTTTTTATTTAATTGACAAATTTGTAATTTTATTTAATTAATATATCAAAAATATCAATTAAATAATCAACATAAGGTTTATTTTCCAATATATTGCATTTTTAGGAATTAATTAATTAATCAAGTAAGATGATCGATTAGGACCTAGGGTTTAGGTTAGATCAGTTTGAATTTGATAGATTGAGGAAATGCCTATTTGATTTAGGACTTAGGGTTTATCAAGCTTAGGGTTTCTTGATAAGTGATTGAGATTGGGGGTCTAGGGTTTAGATGACCATTTTTATGTGATTAAATTTGCCCCTCTTTGAATTCTTGTGCGATCAGTGCATTGATTCAAAGACATGTTAGCGAGAAGATACAGAACAGTTTGTTTTGAAGTGATGAAACCATTCTTTTGAAGAAGAAAATGAATTTTGATCTTGATTGGATGAAGATCGATCAAAAGATATAAACAAAATACTCAGTTTGATTTAAAGTGATGAAACGAAACATCTGTCAAGAACTCTTAAACCTTTTGATTGGTTTGAATGAATAACCAGTTTGATTTAAAGTGATGAAACTGATTATCATTAAGAGGTTTGATTAGCAAGAAAATTGACTTGATTTGAAGTGATGAAGCCAATTTGATCAATGTATCTGGTTTCAATAATGAATAGCTCATATAAGACCGATCTTGTCTGGTTTCGAGTGTATTCACCATTGTATAAGACCATTGATTAGGTTGCCTTTAATTTAAGATGATCTCAACTTGATTTGATGTGATGAAGCTGAGATGCCCCAAGCGATGGGGTTTTGATTGAGGATGTGATCACTGGAATGTTGATATCCTGATCTTTCCCCCTCAGGAGTGAAAGTGAAATATGGCTAGGTGCCCCAGTGGTGAGAAGCAATTCAATTGATAACATGATGCAAGAAGAAGCTGATCTGATTAGAAATAGGTCCCAAGTGGTTAGGATAAAAGATGTACTTGATGGGAGGTCCTATTTGACTGAGATTGACTAGAAGTAAGATAGGAGGATTGATTAGAAGAAAAACATGAGAGATTTCCATTGGTTGTGCAAGCGGTTAGCTACAGTTGACTAAAAAATTCAAACATAAAAAATGACAAGTAAAATGATTTCAGATTTCGATATCGATCCTGAAAGTGGAATCAAGATAGCCAAATTAGCTAAGGGTGTCATTTTTGTGACAATCAATGCACAACTGACTACTTGGAAAAAGGAAGATTGATTGATAAGAAACTGAGATCCTTCATATTAGAGAGAGATATCGATATTATACATATTTCAACACCATGTAGATGCAGATGCAGATGAAAGACTAACATGAATGCAACCTAAGGTGTAGTCACTGAACATGTAGCATTGAAAATTTTCATCATCGAGTATTTTTGGAACATCAGAGTTGATATAATCCTTATTGGTGCCACTACGACCATAAGAATATGAATATGACTTTCATTGGATAAGATATGAGAAACTAACGTAAGCATTGAGGCACAAAAGCCGAGATGAATTGAATGTTGTTTCAAGTGTATGTTGCAAGATTACACCAGTATCGAGGCATTCAAAGCCAAGATAACCATGAGTATGATCTTGTGTAAACAAGCAGAGAAATAACAATCAAGGAGATAGTTCTGACCTCACCTTAATGTGCAAGTAAATAGGATCGAGGGATGTGAGGATTTTCTTCCTTAATGCAGGAGCTCTTATCACATACACCCAGTTTATTTGACATTGTGGGATCATTGAGACCACACCAAAAAGCAGTAGAAAAAGAAAAGATTAATGAAAAATAAATGAAAACAGACAACATACAAATAGAAGTTTAGCATACTTCAGCCAGTTTCAAATTTTTTGGATGTGTATATCTATAAGGTGTTGAGAAACACTATCATTCTTGTGAGTGTGATGTGTTTGAGTGCTATCAATTTGTTGTTTACATTTGCGTTATCCAACCTGTGCTAAGAAACATAGATGCATCCAAAGATAGTGTTAAGAAACACTTTTTATTAGGGTGTTGAGAGACACCTGTTGCATCAGTAGCGAGATGTCCTTCAGAAATGACAAGATTACTGACGCCTGGTGTAAGCCAAATATGTGATCAAATTTGGGACCCATGCCCCATGGTAAAAAACATCGATTGGAGATAACTAACTTGACTCATATTGCCAGGACAAAGCCAATTTGATTGCCCCCAGACTATGACTCTAGATTGGTTTCAATCCAGGAGGGTTCTCAGAAGAACCAGAGTGTTCATTCTCAAACAAGATCACATTGGTTTGCCCACAATGTCTAGAAAGGTGTAGGATATTGCAGATGGATTAGAAAGCTGATGGATGAGGTGAATAGACAATGGATGAAGAGGGTGAATGCAACCCTTAAGGACTGTCTCCTCAAGATTACCCAAGCTAGGGAAAAAAGAATATAGAAATGTAGGCTCATGGAGCGGTGCTGGATAGCATATAGGATAATGACCTGGTGTCATAAAAAGCATGTGGTCCAAAATAATGGACATGTCAAAAAAAATTTGAGAAATTATTTTTTCAATTTTGATCAAGACCAAGGGTTCAATTTTGGATAGGATATAGCTATGATAGCGCAATGAGGATAAGGGGTGATGAAGGGTATGAGTGGATCGTTTGGGATTAGTGCAAAGGATGTTTATGTATAGCGAGTATTGAATTGGGATAAGAAAGATAGCGATAGGGTACCATGGATGAGAGAAAGTGAATAGGTTGATGGAAAGGATAGTGAATGTCAAGATACATGTGTGTTCATGGATAGGCTCAACCTTTTCAAGATCACTAGAAGGAACATGGATGGTCATGGGCTAGTTGGATGTAAGATATGATGGATAAGATGACATGGAAGGAACTTTCCCCGAAGTGAAGAGTGCAAGTAGGAGGAATTATGCATGACACCTGTTTGCTAATTTAACATGATGATACTTACCCAAGGCACCACAAGAAGTGGTTTTGACCATAGGATAGATTGATTTATCTTTACTTTTGCTACCAAGGTGCCTGTTTACTAGGTTTTCACAAAGGCACTTTTTCTCTCTTTTTTTTTTTACTTTTGATTTTATGGAGGAACTTAAGCTTCTTGCCTTTAGATAGTGCTCCTTTGAAAGATATGATATGATGGGCCAAGGCCAATGAAATTATGCTCAAAGATGTTGATAGGGTGATAGTAGAGAAGAATGATATGGAGGATAAGGGAGATGGTAGCCAAGGATTTATGTGATGGATTGAATAAGAGGAATGGAAGGATATGGGATGGATGGGTAGTAGGTAGGTGCATGATATTGGATAGGGTATTGAAAGGTTTGCATAGAGGTAGATGGAAATGGTGATAAGATCAACATTGACACACCCCTTGAAGGGTAGTGGACGAGTGGAGGAAAAATGGGTGGAATATCTTGAGACTTTGATGGATGAGTGGATATGGATCTTGGTATAGGAGGACCCAAGATGGATGGAGAAGAGGGTGAAGTATTCAAGGTAATGGATTTTGGGACATGAGGAGCCAAAATATAGTTAGAAGATGGGAGACATTTAGATGGAGATAAAGTGGAATACTTTGGAAGCTTTGATGCCAACTCTGACTTTCCATTTTTGTTCAAGCCTTTTAAGAGAGATTTGGGAGTCCACATAACATTTGATTTTATTTTTGTATCCAAGCCCTTTAGAAGAGACTTGGGAATCCACATAGCTTTTTATTTTCCTTTACTTTTGGATGATTTAGAACGCGATTCTTCCATGATGGATTTAGGAACCCATATTTAATTTGATATTATTCTTTGCTTAGATTTAGAACACAATTCTTCCATGATGGATTTAGGAACCCATATTTTCTTTGATATTATTCTTTTCTCAGTGGACCTTTCCGGTCTCTTGAATATTTCCTTTTTCTTTTTTATCATATGTTGATTAGATTGGACATGGTGATCTTCATATCAAAGTGGATTCTTGTATTTGTGATTTTTTCGTTGTACATCCAAATTGCTTCCAAAAGACTTGGGGAGTGTGGGTGAATAGGGCTGATATGGATGGTTCATATGGATGGATTGATAGGGAGAGTTCAAGGATGTATGTCTTTGTTTATCTTGATAGAGGATAGCGTAAGTGGATGACAAGCTAGTAGTGATAGACATGGTGGATGGAGGGATATAAGGACCCAATATAGATGGAAGGTTTTACGGTTTCAACTTTAGAATATAAGGACCAAGGATGAATTTGGAGGATGGTGAAGGCACATGGTTACATTTGAATGGAGGGAGATAAGGTGTGGAAGGGATATCAACATCTTTAGAGTGAGCTGCATGAACAAGGCTCTTCTCTTTAGAATTCATCTTTACATCAATAGGTGCATGAGTAGATTTGATAGGAGCAATTTGGATAGGAGTAGTTGAAGCTTGAGGGGATTTATTGTTTTGCACTAGATTATAAAGAATTATGGTTTATAGATATGGAAGAATATGACAATGGGATGATGATATAATCTGATCTTGACAAGAATCTTTAGATGGTTTAGAAAGGGTACTTATCTCTTGAATTTCAATAGGCTCATTAGATATGGTGGAAAGGATATCTTGATCTTGGTTGGGAGATGGAGGGCTATCTTCTTGGAAGAAATGGAAGGGGATGATAAATTCATCTTGATACTCTTGAGATATGTGACTTTGGTCAACCATTGGATAAGGATGGATGGTATCTTGATCTTGATCATTACAGATATTTTTTTCTTCACACTTTGGATTGTTCTCTTGACATGGAACCATTTCAAAGGATGAGGTAGGAGTTTTTCTCTACATGAGGGATTCTTGACAGGCTGATGGATTATCATTTTGAGTAGGCATGATAAGAGTTGAAGCACATGGAATTTTTGGGTCTATGATCTTTGAAGCCTGAGAAAGACTTGCAGTCATATGCTGATTAGCTTGGATCTATTTTAGAGGTAGTCCTTGAGGGTAGATGTAGTAATAATTAAGCTCAGTTCTTGATAGAGATGGTGTACCTAGTTGTGAATCTTTAGGAGATGGAGGAATGGTGGAAGAAGTAGATGTGATATGTGAACCATTGCTAGACATAGATTCCTGATATTGATCATGCTTGAGATTAGATGAATCATTAGGATTTTCCACTTTGATTATGCCATCATCTATGAGATCTTGGATTTTATGTTTCAACTCCATGCAAGATGAAGTTTTATGCTCATTATGTTGATGATATGCACAATAGGTACTCAATAATTTTAATCCACGTGATGTGACTTGAGGTAATGTGATGAGGTCATGCTCAAGAAGTTCTTCCAACATCGATTCATAAAATTGTCCCAAAGGAGTGAATTCCCTCTTGCGTTTAACCCAAGGTTTTTCTTTCACGAGGTTAATAACCCCTTTGGAGGGAGACTTCATGGTATTTTCAGTAGCTTTTAGGGCTTGGGAGCCACTCTCTTGATCAAAGATAGCATTGTACCAAAAAATTTCTTTATCAAAGATGGGTTTGTTGTGCTTAGATGCCTCTTTGTTTGAAGAGAAAGGAAGTATGGAGGACTCATTATCATAGAGAAAAGGAAAGATTGATGAGGACTTGTTGGATGGAGTATCCTTTTTCCCCTTTAATTCTTGGAGTTCATATTTCAAAGTTTGAAGCTTTTTTGATAAAGCTGCCATAAGAATCTCTTCTTTTGTATTGTTAGGACCATAAGATTTAGCCCATTTGCTTTAAGACATTGTAAGATTGTCTTGATGCACTTTCTTAGAAGATTGAAGAGAAGGTATGATGAATCAATTGATTTCCTGACAAGTGGTGAAGTGATATCTAAGGTGCTGACTAAGTCCAAGACCAAAAACCAAAAGAGATAATGTACAACTGTGAGAGAGATAGCAACAACTCTGATCTTGAGTCAAGGTTAAGGAACCTTCTCTCACAACTCATGATAAGGAAAGCATGAACAAAGATGATTAAGATAACAAGTCACTTGGACTAGCACAACAAAGTCATATTTTGAAACAACAAGCGAGTCAGACTGGCAACATATTATAGTTAAACACAAACTAGGAGTGATGTTTGGAGAACACAGGTTTTGTGAAAATTTAGACATAACCATCACAACATAATACCAATTTGGACAGAAATTCGACTATTTTTTTAGAGTTTTGAAACAAGATACAAAATTTTGGACAAGGGTTGACATTTTAACACCTAAAAGTATAGATTTGGAATTGTTTGATCATTTTGATGTGGTTTGAGTGAACACTCACACAAGACACATCAAGAAGAATGACTGTTGTAAAAAGAACAAACACACCAAAACCTAGGTAAGCTAGGGCAATATCTATTGAATTCCCACTTGAACTGAAGTTCAACCATGCCTACTCATAGTGGACAACTTAGAAGCTTGGAGGCATGGGCTCCTCCTTACAGTGCACAGACTTCTCAAGCACACCAAGCTTCAAATCTGAAGGGTAATCACTTCCCAAGGGACCGTTGTCTCTACTAAGAGTCGTGAAAATGTGGGACATCTTAGTCGGTCTCAGACCATCCGCGCCAGTAGATAGAGGTATTTTTGGTCACTAGAACAAATTTTTTAGTCAGGGCATCCGTTTAGGTGTATATACATGCAACAAATTAGCCTCGTTAAGGAGGCCTCCCAGCCTACAGAAGTTAAGTTCTGTAGTTTTTTACGCACTATGAGGGTACTTAGGGAGATCTTCTGTCGGCATAGAAAAATTGACACCTATTCACTGTGAGATTAATCACAATGATATTTTTATATACCGGTTTGGAATGGCTTGGCTTTAGCCTGTTACTGGTTGGGAAATCCCTCTCACCGGCTCTGTTAAAGCTCTCGGGAGGTAGCCACGCTAAAACATTTGCATGAATTTCTCTTTCACCCAAGATCCGCAAAGGCGAGTGGAGAGGATATGTCCATGTTCAATTCCTTTGGATTACAAATCTAGAGAACACTTCAAACACATAAGCAAAGTGATTCTTTTTAAGCACCAAATTTGAAGTGTTATTTAATTACAAAACACATACATGATAGTTTTGGAAGATACACAAAGTCTTCGAAAAGTGTCCTGCATCAAAATCATTAGTAGTTTATGATTTGTTCTTCATTTACAACATCCTGCAAACCACTATTAGGCTGTAAAAAAAATAAGCTCAAGAACAACAAAGCCAAAGATTGGTCAGCATTAGAAAAATTAGAAAATAAAAAAATTGATTGCATATTTAGAAAGAAGATGAAAAACTATGCACTTTAAAAAAAAATTGCACTAAAAAGTGTTACCGTATGAACCCAAACAAGGCTCCAGAAGTTGAAAAACAAAGGATTAGATAGTTACAATGATGAAAAACTGCAATTTCTGATAAACCTGTGACTCAAAACCAGAAACTGTTCCCAACCAAGATATCTTTAGGAAATTCTACACAAAATAAAAATAAAAATTACTCCAAAAAAGGACTTAAAATGAGAAAGATATGGGCCTCTGAAGTCAAACTATAAAATCAAAACTATATATGGTGAAGGCAAGAAATTTTCAACCCCAGCTGACGACAGCAAGTCACTGTGTTAAAATTGATGGTTTTGTGGTTGTTGCTGAAAGCTAATAACACTGTAGAATGATCGTTTAATGGCTGTCAAATTTATCTTGAAAAATTTTCAGAGGGTGACATGGCCTGATGACATGACATTGTGCCACGCATCAGAGTTTCACTCACCCATTTGGAGGGCTACAGGAGGAGAGGAGGTGGTTGCGTAGAGGTGGCTGAGAGGCGGAGGAGGCTGAGTGATAGAGGAGGTTTTAGGCTAAGCGGAGGGCGGAGGTGCTGCATAGGGGTGCCTGAGCGATGTGGTATAGGTGCAGGTGGAGTGGAGTAGGGAAACACAGAGGGTGGGGAGGAGGTCTGGGCTGAGCGCGGGTAGAGGCAGTGAGAAGCGGTGGAGTTTTTTTTTTAGCAGAGGGCAGAGGGAGGAGGAGTTGGGTGGTGGAGTAGGGAGATGGGCGGAGGGAGTTTGGAGGCAGCGCGATGGAGGAGGAGCTATGGAAGGAGAGGAGGGAGGAGGGAGGAGAAGTGGGAGGCGGGAGGAGGGAGGATGGAGGAGAGTGGCACGAGTGGTGAAGTGAGGGTAGCAGAGCGAGTGAAGGGAGTTAGGAGATGGGGGAAGAGGTGCAGAGGCTGGGTGTTCGTGGGGTGAGGGAAGCAGGGTGGCGGGATGGGAGGAGGTGTCAAGGGAGGAGGTGGGCAGGGTGAGGAAGCGGAGGGTTGCGCAAAAGGCAATGGAGGGCGGAGTGGCGGGGAAGCGGTGGCTAGGATGAGAGTTGAGAGGAAAGGAAGGGAGTGGTTTTGTGGGGATGGTGGTGGGATTTAATCCCACATGGGTATTGTGTATGTTTTTTTAGAGTTTTAAATATGCGATTAAACAAAGGGTATTTCAAAAGAAAAGCTAAGGCTAGGCGTGAGTTGGGAAAGAAGGATTGGGGTTAGGTGTTGGAATCAAGATGTTGGGTGGGGGTGGAAAACCAAAGTAGATTAGGGTAAAACCTAAAAACCAAAATTTGTAAAAATGAAATCCTACAACCTGCCTCGATTTGTGTGTAAAAGGCCATACGACCTGTGTATGCATATTTTTTTTTCCATAGATTCAATTTTTGGCAAATATGGGCAAATTTATAGTCGTTTCAAACTGAAACGACTATCCATACATGATGGTGGAGTCAGATTTGGCTTAAGAGGGGATGTGGGTAAGCCCCATGGTAGGCGCCATAAATGTACGTGTTTTGGGTTCCTGTAGTGGCAAATACACACTTCAATGAACCATTATGAGTTTAGCTTATTAGAAAATGATAAAATCAGAATACTAAAATGATCGAGGATAATCGACATCGGCTCATTTCCTTCTAGTAGGCAGGAGTTTGAATCTTTCTCTCAGGTCATTGCAAGAAATAGTGACTACACCAATATCCTAAACGAAGGATTTTAAAAGAAAGCTAAATGATGAAACTAAAATGATTGATTAATCTAAATGCAAATGTAGTATTTTGTTCATCCAAGCTCATTAGATCAATTTTAAAACACCAAATGAAAGATGATGATTGATTTTAAAACCCAAATCAAATGTGATCTAATATTATAGTTTGCATGCTTAAAAGTAAAATAACAACAATTAATCAAAAAAGATATGAAATGCTAAATGCTTGAATGCTAAAAATAGTATAATAATGATAGTGAAAAATTAGGATCCTTTGTGAAGGAAAATAGGTTCTCTTTTATATAGAAATCTCTCTCAAATCGATGGTCGAGATCAAAAGAAAAGAGTGGCTCAAATTCGATTGAAGAAGCACAATCCATGTGCAAAGATGATGATTGGTCGAGAGAGTCATTTGACTGAACTGGTTGATCAGTTATTTTGGAAACTTCCAAATTCAGTTTTTAGTTAACAACTTTGTTTCCAAAATGATAAATAGTGGAGAATCAGTTAACTCAGTAGAATTGGATTGTTTCCAATTAGATAATTAGTTAACTGGATTTGACGATGTCATATGCATTTTTAAAGATTTAATTGATTTTAAATGCACATTTTTGTTTTTATTAATTAATTTAATTCCCTTTTTATTTAATTGACAAATTTGTAATTTTATTTAAATAACATATTAGAAATATCAATTAAATAATTAACATAAGGTTTATTTGCCAATGTATTGCATTTTTAAGAATTAATTAATTAATCAAGTAAGATGATCGATTAGGACCTAGGGTTTAGGCTAGATCAGTTCAAATTTGATAGATTGACGAATTGTTTGTTTGATTTAGGACTTCGGGTTTATCAAGATTAGGGTTTCTTGATAAGTGATTGAGATTGGGGGTCTAGGGTATATATGACCTTTTTTATGTGGTTACAGATTATATAAGAGGTATTGTTGTGGACCATATAAGTATAATAGTACTATATTAGTTATTAAATTAAGATTTATATTTCCTAAACTATTTGACATGTAAATAAATAATATTATAAATATTAATTAAATATTTAAATTATATGTATACATAGCTTATATTATAATATAAATATAAATAAATAAATTTTAAAATGTTAGTCTATTATTTCATAATTATAATGTATAACAAATGTACATATTTTTACTTTTTAGTAGATATTAAGAATAATCATTTTATTTAGGATATATATTGTAGAAATTTATAAAATTAATTTTCTAAATAGTGATTATAAGTTTAGATATAACAAATAAGATGTGAGTAATTAAAGTTGAGAGAGAGAGAGAGAGAGAGAGAGAGAGAGAGAGAGAGAGAGAGAGAGAGAGAGAGAGAGAGAGAGAGAGAGAGAGAGAGGTGTGTANGAGAGAGAGAGAGAGAGAGAGAGAGAGAGAGAGAGAGAGAGAGAGAGAGAGAGAGATGTGTCTATATATGGAGGGGGGATAGGAAGACAGAGATAGAGATGAATATAGAGTGAGAGCAATGAGATAAACTTAGATAGAGATAGAGATATATCGAGAAGTAAAGATAGAAAGAGATGTAGGGAGTTAAAGAGGAAGACATAGAGAGGGACAGATAAAGAGGAAGCAATAGAAAGAGATATAGATGGTGAGATAGATTGATAGAGATATAAGGAGATAAAGAGAGAATGATAGGAAGAGAAGAAGAAAGGGACAAATACTTAGTTGACCTTCCATACCTCATTGGCATACCCATAGCACACCAATGTGTGATTGCTAGTTCATATTGTAACAAGAACATATTTCCTCTATCAATGGTCTACCTTTAACCTTAAGCATGTGCGGCCATTAAACTCATCATGTCCATTCATTCTTTTTGGCGTATTACAACAACAATGGCTAAGGGGCCCAATATTTACACCCAGCCAGTGTCAATGCAGTCCAATCAACCCGTACTACTCCTTCCATTTCCAGCTGCACACAAACAAATTTGACAAGGAATGAGGTACATTTTTCTTTCCTTCACTTTTTACTTTTTTATGATGAAAGCTTTATATTGGACTTAGGGCAATGTAAAAATTGTTTCTCTTTATTTTACAATAACGATATTCCATTATAATTTATAATTAATTAAATTATTAATTTCTGAATTAGTTATTTTTTCTAATTAATTATTAATATATTATATTTATTATTTATTATTTTAAATTTTTTATTAATATAATAATTTTGATATTATTAATTTATATTTTCCTTTTTAATTTTTAAAACTTAATTTAGGGAAAAAACATATTTATAAAATATTCTCCTTTCAAGATATTTTAATTTTTTTAAAGATATTTTATTGGTCACTATTTTTAGTAAATATATGAAGAAATTTTAAAAAAAACCAACATGAAAACAAAATTTAAAATTATATAAAGAAATTTAAAAAATATATTAAATTCTACATTAATAAATTAATTAATTACACTTTTTTTACCACTAAAATGATAATAAATAGTTGTATGAGACAATTAGATGTTGTAATATTTAATTCCAATTTTGTAATATTTGTAATCCAACTATTCCCATTTAAAGAAACCTAAAAGATTTAAGGACCCAAAAAAATGAAAAATTGAAAAAGTTTGAAAGAATTTAATATCTATTTTAAGTTCTTCATATATTTTTTAAATTCATGTTTATATTCTACACTTATTTAATCAAGCCTAATTAGCTTATTGATTTAAAGTGGTGATTGACCAAAATAAAACAACAATGACCATTTAGTAATAATAATTAATTGGCCGACAAGAGCGTTTACTTTCTTGACAATAATTTATTTGACCTGAGAGAGTGTTTACTTAACACCAATAATTAATAGACCTAACAGTGTTTACTTCCTTAGGTAAGCCATCCTATAATCATATTTTAGAAAGAACCACGACTTTTTTTATAGTCAAACTTCTAAAACACTGTATTAGATATAACTATGTCAACAACAAAATTTTATTTAAGAATAAATGATAATTTTATATTCGAATTTGAATTATTCCTCCCTGCAAACCCGGCTTCTGCTTGTCTTGAGCAAGTTGAATTTATATATGATGACGTCAGGCCACCCTCGACAGCTGACGTCATCAGCTCTCCGTCAGTACGCTGCTTCACATTAAAATCCCAGGCTTCAACACAATCACAGATCGAATCTCATTTCCTCCATCTTCAAATCAATTTTTCCATCTTCCTTCCAATATTCCAATCTTTACATCAATTTTCCATCCACTTCTTTCCAAAAATATCATTTCTGATATCAATTTCCATCCATATCCTTCCAATTTTCCAATCTTTATATCAATTTTCTATCCACTTCCTTCCAAGTTTCCAATTCTTATATCAATTTCCATCCATTCCCTTCCAAATTTTCAATCCTTATATCAATTTTCCATCCAATTCCTCCCAAATTTCCAATTCTCATATCAATTTCCTTCCTTCCGAATTTCCAATCTTTATATCAAATTTCCAATTTCCATATCAAATTTCCTTCCAAATCTCTAATCTTTAAATCAAATTCCATCCCCTTCCTTCCAAATTTCCAATCTTTAGATCAATTTTAGACAATGATAACAGACGATATATTCTGTAACGATCCCGGGATTCGTAGCAGCATTCATCGTCTGGAGCAGATCGATGAAAATTCCTGGACTAATGGAGCTCATCAGATGAGTATAATGGACGAGGCACATTTTGACTTTGAGCTTCGTCCTCTTACTCCTTTAGAAAAATCCTGGTACACGAGTTCTTTGGAAGAACACAGCAATACGGAAGGGTTTTCTCAAGTACATCATCAGCACTCTATTAATTCCCCCTCGCTAAATATTCACTTGCCCTCGCCCTCTGGCCAAACCCTAATCACACACAGTGCCTTCAGCGCATATGTAAAGGCCAGTCCAAATGCCGTCGCTGAATTTTCTGGTGGTACTCAGATCTTGCATAAAAGATGTTTTAGGTTTTTGAGCGCGATCCATGAGAAGAAGGAAGACAGAGCGACGCAGATTTCCAGTGTAAATGCTCCTGCGAACAATAATCGACATCAGAAATCAAGAACTGCGTCGTCTATCGGGCATATGATAGCCGAGCGGAACAGGAGAATCAGATTGAAACAGCATTTCTCAACTCTTTACTCTCTTCTGCCTGAAAAATCCAAGGTATATCCAGAATTCCTTTTTGGTGAATACCCTCATTTTCAGCATTCTTTGTTTTGTCAGATCTCTACAGAGATTAATATGAGTATCATTATCTAAATTTTGTAAGAAAAACTTCTTGCTTCTGACTTTTTAATCCCGAATAGAGGTCAACTTGTAAATTTCAGGAGAATCTGTGAATTTTTGGAATTAATACAGCTTTGTTGCTCAGATAATTTCTGGAATCTGTGAGGAAGTTTATCAAATTATATTATGTTTTATTTCATTGTCTATATTCTAGATTAATTTTTCTTGATTGGTGTTTTTTGAATAGTAGTTTAGATGACTTTAGTCTTATAATTTGGTAGACTTTGCATTCCGAAAATATTTTGAAATTTTGACATCTTGATCTTGTATTGACAGAGAAACAAAGATTCAATATTGGTGAATACAACAAGCTATTTGAGGGAATTGAAGTTTCAAGTTGCTGAGCTGGAACAACAAAATCAAAATTTGTTGAAATTTATTAAAAATATATATTCTAATAAAAGTGAAGGAAGTAACAAGATCCCTCAGTTGGGTTTGGTTATCTCTCCTCTCATGAATGTCATCCAACTTGATGAGGAACAAAATGAAGAAGCAACCATAGTGGAGTGGGAAGCAATTCTTCGTCATCAAGCCCTCATGGATGGCTAGTTGGAGGAAATCCTTTGATCATGATCTGTTACTCCCTCTCACTATTTCAATAGATCTTATTGTTATCAATTTGACTACATTGTGTATTTTGTATTAATCTATTTAAAAAAAAATCTTACCTAAAATTTTTGAGTTTGTATTTCATTCTGGACTCACTTTTTCTTATGAGTTAGTTTACTAAAAGTTTTGAGTTTGTATTTCATTCTAGACTCACTTTTTCTTATGGTTAGTTTATAACTCTTTTCTAAAGTAATACAATATACTTATTCATGAAGAGAAAATGGAGCTTGATTAGTTTATAACTCTTTCCTAAAGTAATACAAAACACTTATTCTCGAAAAGAAAATGGAGCTTCTTAATTTGAATCCAAGTAGCAATCAAGAATCAAATCTAGAGGGAATTTTTCTTTCTTGTAGTGATGAAGTTTCTTTGGAGTATTAAGAAATGAAGATAGGAATAACAAGTTACTCGAGTAGTCGAGAGCTAAGAAATTGGAGCTCATTTCAATCAATCCCCTTACACAAACATGGTTCTATGTCAATATTATAAATTATCATTCAAGTATTGTAATTGTGTATTTCTATGCTAAATGAACATATACCCACAACATCTCAATAATACAACAATAAGAAGTTAAATGAACATGTGACTTGATCTAATAAACAACCTTTGAAAATCAAAAGATTGGGTCTTTGGAATATTTTTAATGAGATTGTTGGCAAGAGACGCAACACATATGCATGGGTGTTGGCATTGATAACAATTAATCTTAGTGCGCCCATCTACATGATAGAATTTGATCCAACTAGAAGTAATTTTGGAGATTTGTCTAAGTCCAAAGAAGTACAAAGCAGTCAAGCAATATTTAGTACTTGATCTAGTACGTACTTCTAGATCAATATTTTGCAGTGCAAACCTAGAAGGAGATTTTTGAAAGTATATTCTGTCATATTCCGGATTCGAGAGGTCCAAAGTTAATTGGTGTGCGAGATATGAAGATCTATATATTAGTTTTTGGGTTAACAGTGAAGAACATAAGCAAGGTGTAGTAGATCTCTATGCGGATCTATCAGATCGATTTTGGTGATTGATTTTTGTGTTTGAGGATGATTTATCGACTTGTAGGATAGCGTGTACTGAATTATTTTGGTTTACATCCATATTTTCATGCATATCTAGCTGACTGATCATACATGTTATATTATTTTGATAAGTGTTTATGAGCTGACAAACAAGTGATTAAATATTTGTTGCGGATATATAAGATCGATATCTTCGGTCATTTTGGTATGTGAAGTGTGTGGATATATCAATGATTCATAGTTTCACATGTGCAATATCGAAATTTGAGGACCGAATCAGAGAAGATTAGTGAGACAAAGCAATGAGTATAATGTAGCTGACTGGAATAGAACTTTGGCATTTGTGGATGTTGTTTCTCAGTTCATCTTTACAGTGAACTTGTAATTATCTTATAGGCAATGAGCCTATCTTTTTTATTTGAGCAGTGAGCTCTAACCATTACTGTGTTTGAATGCATGTGCATTCAATTTGTAAAATTCTAACAGGGTATAATACTTCTGCTGTGTATTTTTCATTTGTGGTAAGGAATCGGGTTAATAAAGTTAAAAAGTGAAGAACACTGATTCACCCCATAGTGTTCCTTAATTCCAACAATTGGTATTAGAGCCTAGTTTCTTGGAGGAAGTCTAAGAGCTTGAGGAAGATCCTGATCGGTGATTCAATGGATTCAGACAATATTCAAGAATAACTCCTTGTTGCACTTGAGGATCTTGATCAATCCAAAGCTGAAGTCCTGGAGTTGAGGAAGATACTTAAGGATGCTGAAAATTTCATTCAAACATTGAAAGAGAAGGTGAACAAATCCATGGATAAAAGGAAAAAACTTTGTGAGCAGATCAAGCAGAAAGAAAGAACAGATGATGATCAAGCCTTGAAGGAGAAAACATAGAATGTGAGAAGCTTTCTAAAAACAAAGAGGTTTTGAAACATGAGATGGAATTTGTGGTGATGAAGCTAACCAAGGAAATTGAGGAAATGAAGAAAAATAAAGAGAATCTTGATAAGTCCTTGAGATGGAATTTTTGAGTTTGTATTTCATTCTGGACTCACTTTTTCTTATGATCAGTTAGTTTACTAAAATTTTTGAGTTTGTATTTCATTCTAGACTCACTTTTTCTTATGGTTAGTTTATAACTCTTTTCTAAAGTAATACAATATACTTATTCATGAAGAGAAAATGGAGCTCGATTAGTTTATAACTCTTTCCTAAAGTAATACTAAACACTTATTCTTGAAAAGAAAATGGAGCTTCTCAGTTTGAATCCAAGTAGCAATCAAGAATCAAATCTAGAGGGAATTTTTCTTTCTTGTAGTGATGAAGTTTCTTTGGAGTATTAAGAAATGAAGATAGGAATAAGAAGTTACTTGAGTAGTTGAGAGCAAAGAAATTGGAGCTCATTTTGATCAATCCCCTTTCACAAATAGCATGGTACTATGTCAATATTATAAATTATCATTCAAGTATTATAATTTTGTATCTCTATGCTAAATGAACATATACCCACAACATCTCAATAATGCAACAATAAGAAGTTAAATGAATATGTGACTTGATCTAATAAACAACCTTTGAAAATTAAAAGATTTGGTCTTTGGAACATTTTTGATGAGATTGTTGGCAAGAGACACGACACAGATGCATGGGTGTTGTCATTGATATCAATTAATCTTAGTGTACCCATCTGCATAATAGAATTTGATCCAACCGAAAGTAATTTTGGAGATTTGTCTAAGTTTGGAGAAGTACAAAGTAGTCAAGAAGTAATTAGTACTTGGTCTAGTATGTACTTTTAGATCAATATTTTTCAGTACGAACCTAGAAGAAGATTTTTGAAAGTATATTCTATCATATTCTGGATTCGAGAGGTCCAAAGTTAATTGGTGTGCGAGATATGAAGATCTATATATATTAATTTTTGGGTTAACAGTGAAGAACATAAGCAAGGTGTAGTAGATCCCTATGTGGATCTATCAGATCAATTTTGTTGATTGAATTTTGTGTTTGAGGATGATTTTTCGACTTGTAGGATATCATGTATTGAATTATTTAGGTCTACATTGATATTTTCATGCAGATCTAGTTGACTGATCATACATGTTATATCATTTTGATAAGTGTTTATGAGCTAACATACAAGCGATTAAATATTTGTTGTGGATATATAAGATCGATATCTTTGATTATTTTGGTATGTGAAGTGTGTGTATATATCGATGCTTCATAGTTTCACATGTGCAATATAGAAATTTGAGGACCGAATCAGAGAAGATCAGTGAGACAGGGAAATGAGTATAATGTACCTAACTAGAACAAAACTTTGGCATTTGTGGTTGTTGTTTCTCAGCTCATTTTTACTGTGAAATTGTAATTATCTTATAGGCAATGAGTCTCTCTTTTGTATTTGAGCAGTGAGCTCTAAGAAATGTGTTTGAATCCATGTGCATTCATTTTGTAAACTTTTAACAATGTATAATACTTCCAGTGAGTATTTTTCATTTATGGTAAGGAATCGGGTTAATAAAGTTTAAAAGTGAAGAACATTGATTCAGCCCCCCACCTTAGTTTTCGTTAATTCCAACAATTGGTATTAGATCCTAGTTTCTCAGAGGAATTCTAAGAGCTTGAGGAAGATCCTGATAGGTGATTCAATGGATTTAGACAATATTCAACAAAAAATCCTTCTTTCACTTGAAGATCTTGATCAATCCAAAGCTGAAGTCTTGGAGTTGAGGAAGAGACTTAAGGATGCTGAAATTTTCATTCAAATATTGAAAGGGAAGCTGAACAAATCCATGGATAAAAGGAAAAAACTTTGTGAGAAGATCAAGCAGAAAGAAAAAATAGATGATGATCAAGCCTTGAAGGAGAAAACATAGAATGTGAGAAGCTTTCTAAAAACAAAGAAGTCTTGAAACATGAGATGGAATCTATGGTGATGAAGCTAACCGAGGAAATTGAGGAAATGAAGAAAAATGAAGAGAATCTTTATAAGTCCTTGAAAGAAAAATCTGATGAATGCATCAAACTTAATTGTGAGATTGGGGAACTGCAGCTTGAATTGCAAGAATAAAATAACAATGAGGAAGTACTTGACAAGAAGAATGACATTCTTGTTAGAGTAATCATTAGTTTGCTTATTAATTAAATCATGTTGATTTAATTAGTTAAGTTATTACTCTTTAGTGCTTAAGCTTTCTCTTAGGTGCATTAATAATTAATTCTTTTATTAATTATAAA
>MU224040.1:638819-651873 GCA_018584345.1 Thuja plicata | reverse complement strand
GATGTGCTCATAGTGTGGGTTTCTTGGAGTACAATGGGGTGGATAGAATTTGTGGCCAAACCAGATGTCATTGACATAGGTATGACTGTTGAGTATGCAACATGGTGGGTTGCACACACACCCTTACAACTCATAGATCCATTGCATGTAGCGACCCATGAGCAATCGACAGGAGACATGGAGGTGGATGATGGGATAGCTATAGGAGATGCCCTTGAGACCTCAGTAATGGGGCAGAGGACGAGGCCACAACAGAGATAGATTCGACCTCAGACAGAGGCATAGGCAGGGCTTGGACAGGATCAGGGGCCATAGGGGCCGCTAGGGGATGGATAGGACTAGGCACCTCTGGTGCCAGCACAGGGACAGGTATATGCACCTTAGGTGCTAGAATAGGTACAGGTACTACAGGGGTCGCAGGGGCCACCAGTAGGATACGTTGCACAGGATACACATGACAGTGTCATCGCAGACCAAGATAGTTTATAGAATGAGTGCGTGAGACTACAGGGGTTGTTGGGGATGGTGGAGGTATCAGAGGCTAGCCTATAGACTGAGATGACCTGTGTACAGGGGATACTGGCTACAGAGATAGCCTAGGCGGATAGGGTAGAGGGTGCACTCGACACCTTATAGGGAAGAGTTGACTTCGGAGAGTTCTCTATGATTGACGTGACTCAAGATGCTGGAGAGCTACAGACTGAGATAGGGATGCTAAAATGTTAGTTGGTTACCCTTACAAAGTAGATGGATTAGGCCATAGAGCATATCACTACATTGACCTTAGAGAGGGATGGAGTACAGAGGCGGGCTGAGGCTTATAGGACTAAGTGAGATATAACTAGGTAGGCAACTAGTGCAGGTGTGGCAGGACAGGTGGTGGCAGAGGCTTTTGCAGCTCACAAAGATGCAGCCAGGGTAGGTAGAGAGGCATCCCACTATCAGGTGTTGTATCATCAGCTAGTTCTTGAGGGACAAAGATGAGAGTACTCAAAGAGGTCTCGATCATAGACTACATGTCAGACTTCTGCATCTCAGGGATCCATGGGGATGCCACCACATCCACACCAAGTCATGGAGGTTGATCATCACAGCCACCTGCATGATCCATCAAAGGATTATGTGACAGACATTTTTTCATTTTGAGATGTACATGTATATCAGCACCTCGGTGTACGACTTATGTATTTTATTGATGACAGACATTGTACTTATGGACATTTGATATATATATGATGATGATCGATGAGGACTCTATGATTTTATGTGATTCTATGCCTTGATCTATATGATGTTATGATGTTATGATGCATATGCTTATATGATTACTGACATTTGATTCTTGCAGGATGTGACACATATGTATGACAAATTGTGTATGCAGGATGGTTTTATGCTTATGTATATATGATGTATGATTAATGCGGGGTGGATGATGCTTATATATATACATATATATGATGTATGACTGATGCAGGGTGGATGATGCTTATATGTTGTACTGTTGTGTGTGGATGTAGAATGTGATGTGATTTTATGATGTATGCAATGTATATGTTGATTTATTAATGAATATGAATATGGATGCAAGATGAATCTAAGGTACATAATGAACCTAAATGAATCTTAACAATGCAAGACTAAAATGGATCAAAATGATGTTAACAATACAAGATGTAAAATGAACCTAAATGATGGGTTGACAATGCAAGATTATAACAATGAATGTAAGATGAATTAATTATGCAATATCCTAAAATGATTTAAACTATGCAATTAAATGATGAACTTAATGCAACCGAATGATGAACCCAATGCAATCTAATGATGAACCTATAATAATAATGAACCTAAAATAACATGAAGAAGAACACCAGATGCAATGGATGTGATGGATGCAATAGATGAGATGGGACCCATTTTTTTTGGGTGTGTGTCACAATCAACTGATGAACCAGCGAGGAGGACTATGAAGGACCAGGCAGGGAATGTTAGCATGACGATGACTCGGGAGGTTAGTTCAACGGTGAAAGGAATGGATATGTCATGAATATACAAGGACCAAACTAGATGATTAATTACAAGCAATTAATTACAAGCGATCATGTACAAAGGTTGTTGCCGAGACTTGATTGGATCTTGTTGTTTGATGTGTGCGATAGTGTTGGAACACCCAGCGAATATGGGAAATGATGAGGTTTTTGGAGATGTGATGATGGCAATGGAGGGGAGTGATATTTTTATAGATAATGGATCAGCCCACTATGTGTGACGCCTATTTCCAGGTTTACATCACCCATACTTGTCCAAGGTGCCTGATTGCCAAGTTTTCACCATTGGATGAAAATTTTCTCTTTATTCTTTCTTTTTCTTTTTTATTTTTTTGATGTTTTTGATGTTGTCCAAGTGCCTTTTTGCCAGGTTTTCACTAGAAAAACCATTTGTTCAGCTTCATTTTTCTATTTTTTTGAGATTTTTTCAGGACTCTTTTACATTATTTTTGTACTTTTTTAGGACTTTTTATACTTTTTATGGATTTTCTCAGATAACTGGAATGAACAACCAGCTGTCAGGCATAGAAGTGCTTGAGATGAATGATGTTGATAGGATCATTCAATGGTTCTTCTTCAAGAGTGGAGAGTTGATATGCCCCTGAACTTAAGCATGCAATGACAACATAGGGACCTTGCCAAGTGACTTCAAACTTACCTTTCTTTCCTCGATCAGTACCCACTTTCTGATTTTCCTTTAGCACAAGGTCCCCCACCTGGAACTGGCGTGGGTGGACCTTCTTTTTATAATTCTGCTTGAGTCTATTTTGATAGACAATCAGGTGATCATAGGCTTGTTGGCACTTTTCATCTAGTAGATCAAGCTGTGTGAGTCGTGATACTCAGTAATCTTCATCATCAACCAAGCATCATAGTAATACTCGGAGGGATGGTAGTTCAACCTCAATTGGTAAGATGACTTCAGCACCGTAGAATAGGGAGTATGGAGTAGTGCCTATAGGAGTATGGTAGGAAGTGTGATATGCCCAGAGGGCGGGGTTGATCTGGAGATACCAGTCATGACCAGTATCATTGACAACTTTCTTGAGGATTTTGAGGAGGGTTTTATTAGTTTCCTCAGCTTGGCCATTACCTTGAGGGAAATATGGACTGGAGAAATGGTGATGGATATGGAGGCGAGCACACAGATCACTGACGTATTGGTTTTCAAATGGTGTGTCATGATTCGTGAAGATAGTGGAGGGTATGCCAAAGTGGTAGACAATGTGGTAGAGGATGAAATTTGAGATCTAGACACCTATAGTGAGGGTGACTGGAATTGCTTCAACCCACTTTGTAAAGTACTCCATTGCAGTGATTATGTATTTTTGGCCTTCAAAAGAGAGGGGGTAATCCTACCAACGAGGTTAAAACCCAAACAAGAGAAAGGCCAAGGAGGCGCAATCAGTCTTAGGTCCTGTGCTGGAGCATGGATTAGATTATCATGTTGTTGGCAAGGTAGACACTTCTTGACGAACTCAAAAGCATCATGTTCCATTGTAGGCCAATAATACCCTGTTTGGAAAATTTCCTTGGCTAGGACCATGCCACTTGTGTGAGCACCACAGATTCCAGCATGTACCTCTTGTAAAGCCAAGGTGAATTTATTTTCATCTAAACATCTAGAGAGCACATTGTGATAGCCTCGACGATAAAGGGTGTTGGCTACGAGGGTGTAGCGGGAAGCTCTGTGAATAAATTTTTGGCATTGGGTTGTACTGAGATGAGGGGATATGATACCATTTTGTAGGTAAGCCTAGATATCATAGTACCACAGGGATTGGGGACCAACCAAGACACATACGTGTTTTGATTCATCATTCTCATAAGCAGAAACATGAAGTTGCTCAACTAAGAATTCATATTGCATAGACTCATGAGGAATTTCTAAAAGGGAGCCAATCATGGCCAATGCATCGGCAACCTTATTCTGCAAGCATGGTACTTGTGTTATCTATAGGTGGAGGAATTGTTCTTTCATCTTGTCAACCATCTGCTTATATGGCATCAATTTGTCATCTTTGGTTTGATACTCATCTAGGACCTATTTGATGATGAGTTGGGAATCACCAAAGACATGTATATTTGTGATGTTCCATTCTATAGCCATGTGGAGTCATGTGATTAGTGCCTCGTATTCTGCAATGTTGTTCATGCAGGGAAATCCAAATTTGAATGACATAGGGATGTAGTCACCTTGAGGTGTGACAAAAAGTATTCCTACCCCTGCGCCATGAGCTATGTAGGACCCATCAAAGTAGATTTTCCAAGTAGGTTGCTCTTCTATCATGCACAAGTGTTCATCTATAAATTCAATGATAAGGGGATAGGCATCCACCAACAGGGCTTCTACTAGCTGATCGAAGATGAATTTCCCTTTAATGGATTTTTTGTCTACATATTGAATATCAAAATTGCTTAGAAACATAACCCATTTTTCCATTCGTCCTATGAGAGTAGTCTTGGAGAGTAGGTACTTGAGAGGATCCACTTTTGAAATGAGCTTGGTTGTATGATTAAGAATAGTGTCAAATTTTTTGAGTGGAAAAGACCATTGCCAGACATGCTTTTTCCATAGGTGAATAATTGAGCTCATAACCCACTAAGGCCCAGCTGATGTAATAAATAACTCTTTATTTACCTTCATCATCCAATAGAGCAAGGAATGCCCCAGGGCTATTGTAGAGGTAGAAATATATAGGATGAGTGGTCAGCCAGGTACAGGTGGTTCCAAGATGGGTGGATTAGCCAAGTATTCTTTGATCTTGTCGAAAGTCTTCTGACACTGAGGATCCCATCTGAAAGTGTTATCTTTTCACAGGAGATGCGTGAACGGTTGGCACTTGTCTGCTAACTAAGAGATAAAATGATGCATAGATTGTAGCTTTCCTTGGAGGCTGCATAGTTGTTGGAGTGTTTTTGGTGGAGGCATTTCTATGATAGCTTGTACCTTCTTTGGATCTATTTCAATGCCTCGTCTGGATATAATGAACCCAAGAAGTTTGCCAAATGTGACCTCAAAGACACACTTCTTAGGGTTGAGCATTAGGCAATAGTGTCCAATCCCATCAAAGACGCATTCCAAAATGTCTAGGCGATCTTCCCTTTTTACTGATTTTGCCAAGATATCATCTACATAGTCTTAAAGAATCTTGTGAATCATGTCATGAAAAATGATAGTCATGGCCCTTTGATAGGTTTCCCAATGTTCTTTAAGACAAAAGGAATCATGTTATAGCAGAAGGTGCCATAGGGGGTTGTGAATGTTGTCTTGTTCTAATCTTCTTTTGCAATTTGAATCTGATTATATCCAGAAAATTCATCCATGAGTGACAACATCTCATGTCCTACTGTGAGTTCCACCATCATGTATATGTTTGGCAATGGGAAATCATCCTTGGGACATGCGTTGTTGAGATCTCAGAAGTTTGTACATATCCTAATTGATTTATTAGGTTTAGACACTGGCACCATGTTAGAAATCCAGTTAGAGTAGTCAATGGAACAGATGATCTTGGCTTGGAGTAACTTCTCTAGCTCTGCTTTGACAAGTAGTTCCACTTTAGGGTGCATCTTTCTGATATTTTGTTTGACAAGTTTGATGTTTGGGTCCACTACAAGATGGTGAACCACCAAACTGGGGTCTAATCCTGGCATGTGGGAGTAAGACCATGCAAAATTATTGATTGATTCCTTTAATAAAGTGACAAGATCACTTTATTCTGCTTCAATCAAAGATGTTGCTATGTATGTGATGGCAGGATTCTCTTTGGTGCCCAGGTTGACAAGTTTTGTTTCTTTGATGAGAATCAATGACTGTTTAGGCCTGTAATCACAGATTAGAGGAAGAGGAGAGTCTTCATCCTCTGGTGCCTCAGGGAGGTTTTTTCTAGTGGATACACCTTTTTTTTTTACTTTTTTATGATCAGATAGCGCCCAAGAAGAGTTTTCGCTAGGGGATTGATTTTTCTCTTTTTTATTTTTGTTTTCTTCTTCATTTTTGCAGCTAAAGTTCTCCTCTTCCCCAAAGTATGCCTTTGGGTCCAATTTGTATACATATGCTGAGTCTTGCCCCAGTCATTGCTTTTCTCAATTGCTCCCATAAAGATTAGGAGTGTCTCCTCACTTTGGAACTCATCAACGTGCACGACACTTGGTTGGTCTCAGTCTATGAGTTCAGGATAGCGGAGAGGAAGGTCAATGAAGAGAATGGAAAGCTGGCATAGGACATAATTTCCCAGGAAGGTTTCATCATCAAAGACATTGTCATAGGCTCTCACAAATTTCTCTTTCGGGACATCTTTGATGTCAGCGATTTCGCCCAGGGAGGGATAAGAGGCATAGATGTTCTTGTTGGTTCCCTCATTCATGTCAGAATCCATGCCAAGGCCTAGGTTCTTTTCTCGTTGGGTAGGTATAATAGGATCTTTCATTCCTTTCTCTTCATAACTGAGGCCACCTCCTTGGTAGTTCAATTTTTCTATCACCAGCTTGTGAGTTGTAGGGTACTTACCTTTGAAGTAATTAGGGTGACTTGTGTCCTTGGGTGATGGATCCTTATAGAGCCATTAGTTGATGTTTGGTGTCATTTCCTAGCTATTCAAAGTACCATTTGAGATAAAAGTGGTAGGACCCAATTGTAGCAACTTGGTTGTCTTCGGTTATGTCTTGCTTGGATTAGGTTGGCAACCTTGAGTGTGCAGATCAAATGGTAATGCTCCAACTATGAAGGCATCATATAAAATTTACTCACCACAACCTTTGTTGTTGATCTTGACTGTGGAAAGGGTGTAAGAGAGGATTGTTTCTAGGTCTGAATGGGTTTGAGATGAACTGGCGATAGAGGTGTCGATGTTGATCTCAGGATAGTGATTGGAATGTGGGAAGGAGGTTTCCAACACATTGAAGTATGCAAAGGGATTGGGATCTGCACGAATGGTGATCTTAGTGCCATTATATGGGAATTTGATGCACTGATGGTAGGTGGAGGGGATGGCTTGCATACAATGAATCCATGGGCGTCCAAGGAGGATGTTGAAGGGAAGGTCAAGATCAACAACATGACATACTATATCCTACATAATAGGGCCCACTTGGATGGGTAATGATATGGTTCCTTCAAAAGTATGCTCCAGATTGTCATAGGCTTTGATTGTTATGACCTCATTCATTATATCAGCTTCAGTGCAACCCAACTCTTTTATGAATTTTAGAGTACACAGATTTAGGGCCGAACCATTATCTATCATGACCCGTTTGATGGTAAAATATTTAACCATGATAGCAATACAGAGTGAGAGATTATGATCAGGTTCTTTTGAGGGTACATCTGTTGGTTTAAAGGAGACCCCACAAGATGCAGACAGGTGTCTGACAAGGTTTTGGAATTCAGGAACATGAGATTCTTGTAGGGATTTATTGAGGATCTCTTGATAGGTGGGTGAAGTGTGGAGGAGATCTAGGATGGAAATTTGGGAAGGAGTATTCCCTAGGTGTTCCAAAATGTTGTATTGGGTACAAGAAAATGGAGTAGTACTAGCACCTACAACTGTTATTCTACCTCAACGAGTGGTGATTGCACATTGGTTATCGGCACCCTTGACATGGATGACATTGACGGAGGACTGGACTTGGGATATGCAGCCGATGAGATTATCGTAGTTGATATATGCCTTTGTATAATCTTTTATGTTGGTATTTTCTCCTTGTTACCCTTCCCCTGATCGGAGGATTGATTAGGATTTCCTGGGCCTTTACCTGAGGTGTGTTTAGGAAATGCATTTTGATAGATTTTAAGGCCCACATTTCGTGATGGTTAGGTAGGAGAGTCCACTTTGATCTCTTTGCGGTCGATGAGATCCTGGATGTAATGTTTTAGCTTCATGCATTTGAGGGTGGTTTGTCCCTTAACACGGTGGTATTTACAGTACTCATTTTCTTTATACCAGGCAGGCTTAGGTGTTAGTCATCAAACGGCTACATTTTTAGATACACAACTTGGTTAGATTGAACCATTCTATGAAAGATGACATCTATGGGTTCACCCAAAGGGGTAAATGTGTGTTGTGGCACATTCAAAGTGTGAGGCCTTTGTTGTCCATGTGGGACTGATATAGCATTTTTCTGGTTCATAGGACCTTGGTAGTTGGGTTGATATGATGTCCCTAGAGGGGGATAGATAGTCACGCCTTAAGGGCGCATGTTTTGCTAGTAAGTCAGTTCAGGGTACGTGGGAGTGGGCTGTTGATACAGGGGAGTGTTAGAATAGTCCCAAAGGATAACTAAGAGGGGGGGTGAATCAGTTATGCATAACTTTAATTCTTTTTCTTCTTTAACTTCAAAATACAACAAATTAAATGCTTAATCAGATAACATAGTACACAACACACAATTTGATTACGGGGAAACCAAATGGTAAAAACCCCGATGGGAATTAACACCCACAATGAACTATACTTGTTTATAATAATCCCTATTAGAAGATATTTCAACCCTGTTAGGAGTTTTACTTTACAATGCAATAAGTATAGTGATCTAGTTAAGGGTTAGACCCTATTAGGAGTATTTTACAAATAACCCTGTTAGGGGTGGTGGACTCACTATCCAAAAGCTCACTGCTTAATGGTGAAGGCTACAACCTTCTATATAATAGATATGCACTATATCTAATGATGAAATTTAGAGTAGACCTATTGTCTTGATCAGTTTGAGTGTATTACAATCTTTCACTTCTTCTTCACATAGACTCTTGATAATGAACCACATCTTATATTCTTCTCTGTACATCTTTTGTCACTTTTCGTATCATTCACACTTAGTGTATCATAATTGACTTTCTATAAGTATCTTTCTCAAAGTATGAGATCATGGGACCTGTAAGACAACTCTTCATAACATCCTTGTCAGCTCTATTAAGCACACAAGCATAATTACAACCATGCAAGTATAAAATGAATAGACACGACACTTCACTAAGTCAGCTTCACCAAATCAACTCAAACAACACGATCTTGATGTAATATGATAGGCACGTTTAACCAAAGATAGTTAACTCATAAATAACCATGAATATATTCATGCATATCCTGAAGATAGGCGCAACTCAAGAAACATGTAAAATACATTAGCTCTGTACAGATACACTTCCAGAACTGTAACTGCCAATAACAGAATTATACAACTTGACTGAAACATCGTATCTGGATCTGTGTGTATGAACATAACATAATAAACATGTCAACAACATGTATCTAACCACGTAAGTCTTCATGTCAGCATTTTGATAAGTACATACAGAATTACTACTGTGTATTATATGTTGTCATCAATGACAAACATACAATCAATCAACTAAACAGAATCAAATCTCCAAAAATATCCCCCTTTGACATTGATGGAAACATATGATATCAAAAACATCTTTTGTTCATGGTGTCCTCTTTCTTTTACAATCTTCTCAATATCCTCATCAAAGATTTCTCTATACTGCTGCAATTCCTCTGACTGTGTTTTTGTTCCATGTATATACTCCCCTAGAGTATATTCTCCCTCTTAGTACATACTCCCCCTTTGACATCAATGGAAAAGGGCACCATAGATCTTTAGGCATAGGTACTACTCTAGAAGTAGAGTAGTCAACCATTCATCAGTCACTTAATGACTGATGTTCTTGCTACTTCTTCTAAATAGACTCAGGAGAGGGAATTACTCCCAACTTTTCCCTGAGATACTCAAAAGTATCCTTTGATAAGGGCTTTGTGAAAATATCTTCCAACTATTCTTTGGTGCTTACATAGTCCAATTTCACTTCTTTGTCTGCAACCTTTTCTCTTAAAAAATGGTACTTGATCTCTATGTGTTTTGTCTTTGTGTGCATCATACAGTTTTTAGACATGTTGATAGTGCTAGTATTATCATAGTGAATAACAATAGGATAATCAACCTGAATGCCAAAGTCTTTAACCATCTACTTGATCCAAACCATGGTTGAACAATTCAGTGCTGCTGCAATATATTTAGCTTTTTCTATTGACTGGGAAACACAGTTCTTCTTCTTGCTTATCCAAGAAACCAACCTGTCTCCAAGAAATACTGCTCCTCTTGAAGTTATTTTCCTATCATCAATACATCCTACCACATCTGCATCTGTATACACGTGAAGTTTTACATTCTCTGATTTAGGATACCATAAACCATAGTCTATAGTTCCCTTTAGATATCTGAATATCCTCTTGATTTCCATTAGGTGATTCTACTTGGTTTTAGCTACAAATCTTCCAACAATGCCAACTACATTAGATATGTTAGGTCTAGATTGAGTTAGATAAATGAGTTTACCAATCATATATTTATACAATGTCTTATCAACTACTATGGAATCATCATCTTTTGAAAGCTTGCTTCCTTTTATCATGGGAGTGCATACTGGCTTATAGTCTTCCATCTAGAAGGTCTTCAGTATTTCTTTCACATATTTTGATTGGTTAATGAATATACCTTTATCTGTTTGCTTTACATTCAGTTTGAAAAAGTATTTTATAGGACCAATCATGCTCATTTCAAATTCATTCTGCATTTCTTTTGCAAATGTTGTACTGAGCTTGTCATTACCTCTGACGATAATGTCATCAACAAATATGGCAACTAATAATAATCCATCAGGTGTCTCTCTTGTGAATAGGTTATAATTTGTTGCTCCTTTCTTGAATCCAATCTAGGTAAGATAACCATCAAGTCTCTCATACCAAGCTCTTGGGGCCTGTTTAAGACCATAGAGTGCTTTCTTCAATCTGCATACCATGTTTGGTTCATCTGAAAGATTAAATCCTTCAGGTTGTTCTATATAGCCTTCTTCATTCAAGTCACCATTCAGAAAAGCTGATTTTACATCCATTTGATAAACTTTAAAGTCTTTGAATGTTGCATATGCCAAAAAAATTAATGGCTTCCAGTCTACTCACTAGGGAAGATGTATCAGTGTAGTCTATTCCTTCTCTCTGCGCATATCCTTTACATACCAATCTTTCTTTGTTTCTAACTACTGTACCATCTTCATTCATCTTGTTTCTGAATACCCACTTTGTTCCAATCACATTTTTGTCACTGTGTCTAGGGACCAATTCCCATGTATCATTTTTAATTATCTGATATAATTCTTCTTTCATTGCATTCTTCCAATCAAAATCATTACAAGCGTCTTCAACACTTAAAGGTTCAATCTGTGAAAGTAAACATACTTCTTCATTTGTTGCCAGAATTTTTGCTTTTGATCTGGTCAAAACACTGTTGCTCTAATTTCCAATGATATCATGTTTAGAGTGGTATCTATATGTGAATTTTGGAACCTTAGGTGTGACTTCTTCTTCTTCTATAATCTATGATTCTTCTCTGCTTGATTCAGGGTCAGTGCATGAGACATCAATGCAATCAAACATTTATTCAATAACAGTATCTTTGCTGCTAGGCCTGGGTTCATCTTCAATCATAGGTGCATATTCATAGTATCTTTCTTGAACCATAAACTTTTCATCAATTTTTACATGAGTACTTTCAATTACCTTTTTCAATCTCAGATTAAAACATCTATATGCTTTGATTTTTGTAGACTAACCAAGGAAAATACCTTCATCACTTCTGGCATCAAACTTACCAACACCATCATCTCTCTTGATGTAGCACTTGCTGCCAAAGATTATGAAATACTTTACTGTAGGTACATTACCAAACCAAATTTCATAGGGTGTCTTATTTGTGCCTAGTCTTAATTGTGTTTTGTTGATAGTATACACTAGTGTATTCACTGCATCTCTCCAGTACATGTGCACAACTTTCCCTTTAATCATCATAGTTTGCGTTGTATTAAGTATAATCTTGTTCCTCCTTTCTGAAATCGCATTCTACTGAGGGGTTCTAGGGGCACTCAATTGTCTTTCAATTCCATGTTCCTCATAGTAATCATAGAACTAGTCAGAGGTGAACTCTCCTCCTCTATCTGATCTTAAACATTTCTATTTTAGTCCAGATTCATTTTCAACCTTATCTTTGAATATTTTAAACTTCTCAAAGGCTTCAGATTTCTCCTTTAAGAATGCAACCCACATCATCCTATAATAGTCATCAACAAAAAAATTTAAATACCTTTCTCCGTAATATGATCTGGTTTGAGTAGGACCACATAAGTCTGTGTGTACTAAGTACAATTTGTTTTCAGCTGAGTTTTTCTTTCTTCTGAAAGAACTCCTTACATACTTACCCATAACACATTCCCTGCATATTGTGTCAACTAGGCTTGCAATACTAGGAAGGTCTCTGACTACCTTGACATTACTTATCTTTACTATGTTATCAAAATTGATATGACAGAGTCTCTTGTGCCATAACCAACTGCCATCTACTTTTGCAACAAAACAACTTACATCAAAATTGAGTTGAAAAACATTACCTTTTGTTTTGGAGCCTAATGCAATCATGTCTCCACCCTTTTTGTTAATGATGCACTTGTTGTCTTTGAACTCCAGATGATAACCTTTGTCAAGTAGTTGTCCAACACTCAGCAAGTTATGATGTAATCTATCAACATATAGAACATGATCTATCTTGTTCTTTCCATCCAAAGTGATAGAACCTCTACCTATGATAGGTTTAGGAGTGTATCTCCAAATCTAACCATACCACCTTTGTATTTGTCTAAATGAACAAATCTATCTTTGTCACCTATCATATGATAGGAGCATCCAATGTCAATGATCCAATCAGTTCTGATGTCTGCTTTGGAAATTAAGGCTAACTCTTTTTCTTCCTTTTCATTTACAATGTCCATTTCCTCGAGCAACCTTTCCATGTCACTGAGGGAAACAAATACAATTTCATCTTTTCATGAATCTTCATCAGTTACACCTTCTTCAGCATGATAGCATTCCTTCTTATATTTGGGTTTGTAATCAGATCTGAACTTCTTGACTCTTGTGGGACACTTAGATGCAAAGTGACCAATCTTGTTACAT
>MU224040.1:621978-633354 GCA_018584345.1 Thuja plicata | reverse complement strand
AAGTATAAATCCATTAACATATTAGCAAATCTATACATTTTACATAAAAACTAAATCTATTAATCTAATAATTAAACTACACCATTTAAATAAAAAGTATATCTATAAAAAAAACTACATAATTTAAAATAAAACAATAAAGAAATAAATCTATTTAACTAACTTAAACTAACTTAATACCCACTAACTATCCTACTAACTACCTACTAACCATCCTACTCAGCTACCCTACCCTACCCTACCCCTATACCATCACCCTTTCCTTCTCCTTGGCTCACGTGCCAAGTGGGTGATGAGATAAATCAAAAATAAAGGGGAGGGGTCGAATTCCTAAGTGAAGGAATTACAGCAAGTTTTAAGTTGGGGCCCACCAAACAGTCTACCCTTACCTTTTCTTTCCAAGCAATCAACCCACACATGGACAAGGGGAAATGAATGCCAAGTGGGTGGGTGGCGCAATGAACAAGGTGATGGCGCCAGCACCCATGTTCATTCCTCTTCATTTGTTTATTAATTTCCAAGGCTAGTCACTTCACCTAGTAAGGTAGGAGAAGAGGGGCGTGGGGCCTACTTACCAAAAAGGTAAGTGTTTTAATATTTAATTGCTTACTTCCTTTTTTTCATTATTATACATTTAGTTTATTAAAATGGTGGCAAGTTGCTAACTTAATAGATAATTTAGTTTAATCATAATATATGAAGGGGTTTATTACTCTAACCCCAAATTTAGAGGGGTATCTTAAGGGGAATATTCTCTATGGTAAACTTGGGAATGAAAATCATCTATCATACATTTTCCAGAGAGCATTTGGCTCTCAAAATTCTAGAAAGTTTTATTTATTTTTTCTCTCCTCTAACATATCATTGCATCACATTCATTCATTTATTTATTTTTTTGGTTGTTTGAAGTTAGATGTATGCAATGTATGTTCTATTAATGCAATACACAAAGAGAATCATTTATAGGGTATTTGATAATGGTAAGTTGTTAATTAGTGTCCAAATTTGATAAATGAACTATTGTTACCATGTTATCCTCCAAAGTTTGAAATTGAAATATGGAATTCAAGATAAAGTGTTGATAATATAGTGATAGATATCTAGATTTGAAGGGAGGAGAAAGTATATATTAAATTTGAAATTTGCAAGACTATAATTTTAAAAAGAAACAAGCAAGAAATAACTTGCAATTCATATAAACTTTGAGCACATGATTTCCTTTCATTTTCACAATGGTTACATCTTCATTTACAAAATTGAAGGCTACAAAATTTAGTCCATTCAATTACAAACGTCACCTTCAACCTGAAGGAAAAATACAAGAGAAGACATTACAATGGAGGAGTCCCTAAAATCAAGGCAACAAGAACACCATCCAAGCTCCAATTTCAAATGGTTCCAACACAAGGTTCTTCTCAAAATTTGCAAAAAGACAACATGATACTAACCATGGAGAGCTCACCTCCCATCCTAGGTCTCAAGGAGACCACCCCCGAGCTAGGAGAATCGGTAACCAACAGGCGAAAATCACACCATTTCCATAATACAAAACACAACAAGAAAACTCCCACCCAGGGCTAGCACAATAGGATTCACCTTGAACCCATAACAAGGGGTGAAGGTGGATTTATATGTAGGAGATTTCAAATGAAATACATACATAAACCATGCCTTTCCAAGGCTGTAATCCACATATACTCTTCTATACATTCTTCTCCTTATCTCCCCCTTGCATCTTTTCCCTCTTCTCTTCTTGAGAAGAGACTCTACACTTCCATGGAATCCAACTAACCCCTTCCCACATACATGGCCACTTCTTCCCTATCTAAGGGTGAGTAATGCCATTACACCCTTCACAAAACTCCCTCAATCAAACAAGAATAAAACCATAAGCATGAAATCAAACCAAAATCCCAATCCCTTACATCACAACAACATAAATCACATAAATCACATATACAAAAGAATGAAATACATACTACTCTAATTGAAACAAAATAAGAAAGCTTACATGGAAATGGTGGAGACCAACCTTCATAAGTGTTATGGAAAATGATGTTTGAGAAGAGCCCAATCCCTTTTTCTTCCTTCAATCCAAAACCCTAATGTTTCTAAAAGTAGAGAGTGGGTGACACCCTCTAACTCCACAAAGGGCCTCTAAAAAGGTCCCCAAATCTTACCCACCCAACAACATTAATTTTAGAATTGACTCCTAAGTCCTTTGGTTGTCCCATGTCCCCTATCATAAATGCAAGATTGGGAAGGAGTGTGGGTTTGGGTAAAAGGTCAAGACTCACTCCATTTTCGTAACATGTGAGTAATGGGTTATTAAGAGGGTCACCAAGGCCACTAGTGGGTTCTAGAAGTGTTACAAAAGTTCCTAACCCATACCCCTATCCCTAAGGTACCTGAATTTTCCTAAAATTGACGCTTAGGACCTCCTTTTGACCTCTAGAAGTGACTAGAACAAAATTTAAGTTTAAACAATTTAATTTGGTTCCATTGCCAACCTTAGTAGACATGTCATCACATAAACACATAACAAGTGTCAAGTGACACTGTAAAATAACATAACACAACATTGACATGTCACTAATTGTACAGAAAAAATGCCTAATACATTCATACAATTTATGGTCAGAAATAAAATCACTTAACAATGAGGTTTGAATCTCTTTATTAGATTCAACCTTGGCTTTACAATTTGTACATAGGGTTGGTTACTGATCCTCCGATAATTTCCATGGTATTTTTCTTGCACACTAAATTAAACATTAGTAGCTCAATAAAATCACATGGATATATATATATATATATATATATATATATATATATATATATATATATATATATCAAATTGCATAATTAATTGACTAAACATTCTACATTTTCACTTAATAACCTTTTTCCATTTCTGTACCTGATAACTATAACCGATTACCTAATCAAAATATCATAACATATTTTTCCATTTGAATTTAAAATACTGAAATAATCATCATAATGCATGTGTATACCTAAAGCATCATAAACATCATCGATAAAGTATACAGAAGCAATCATCACATGACATAAATAACACTAATAATGTCTAGTCCATCAGATATAATGTCCCAAAATATCGAATCATAATGTATCAAAATAAGTGTATCAGCTAAGCTATGATGGGTCGGGGTGAGGCCTCACATTTGATTAAGATGTAGGTTTTAAGAAACTCAAAAGGGGATGCACTACCAAGTGAAGGATGTGATTAAGATCGTTGTGGATGACGTTAGGTTGACTAGGATTGGATTGGATTGGATTATGCAAGATTATGCTAGGGTGAGTGTGTGATGTGCTTCTAAATATGACATCCTAAGGGAGGTCCTAAAAATGCAAGCTAAGTGAGCTTAAGAAGAGGAGGAATGTTTGTTTGTTGTGGTAAACTAGCTAGTCATATTGCTCAAATCTGACAAAAGCAGCATTTAGACAATATTTGCCCATAAAATGAGCAACCTTGTTGTTGTATATCACTTTGTCAAATTTTTCTCGTTTATGGGTTTCTTGCTTGATGGAATTGGCTATGTGTTGGTACTTGTTAGCCTCTCAGGTTGTATTCTTCTATTCTCTTTTCACGGGTGGTAACAAAGTTTTTACCTTATTATGCTTCTTGGAATCAGTCATGTCCTATAAATAGATCTAATTTTGGATGAATAGTTGGAGGTTTTAGGACATATCTCATAAAAGAACAAATTATGAAGATTGGAGCTCATGGTAATCTGCAAAAGGATGTTGTTTTTATGATTTGGCACAAGTTTGATTTCTCTCTGATTTTAAGTAGGTTTGTTCCATGGCAAGAACCAATTTCAACACAATCAAATTAGAAAATAACATGCATGGGTCTGAAAACAATCCGACAAGGGACAAAGAAACTTTGAAGGATACAAACAAGTGACAAATTGGTTGTTGGGTATTCCATTCATGTTTTGGATTTTTCCAATGCTTTTCAAACACTTCAAGCAGAATTCTACCTAAGGAGTTAGCTTCGAATGAAATATTATAGACCCATTACTTGGTAGTCCTTCAGCTCACACAATAGTGTCACCCCCAAAAGGGTGCCCATGTTTTTTCCTTTTTCCAAGTATTGTTGTCATGCTACAAAGATCTCTTTCGCAACATAATACCTTAGGACAAATATGATGGGGATCTTGGGGGGAGATTCTTCCCTCCCCTCAAACTATAATAAATCACCATTCAAAGTTGAATCAGGTAGCTTCTATGCTTAGAGTGTTTAGTAAGGGTCTCTATTTGATTGTATCCTCTATGTCTGTGCAAGCATGATTTAGGCGTATAGCCCCATAGAGTGTCTTGACAAAAGTGGTCATGTAAATGTGATTGAGACCGTGAGGCCACACTTAAGCTAGACAAGAGCCGAGTATAAGCTCAAATGTCAATTGACTCCCGAGGCTTTAACCCCAAAGATTAAATTTGATTAATGTGAGTTAGAGTGGTGTGGCTTATACCTCGTTCACACGTGGGTCATTCTTGGGAGATTTTTCCCTCAACCGACAGGCCCATCTAAAGGATTAACTTGAAAAGAAAATTGGATTGGCAACAAAAAGGAGTCTAGATTTCTGATTTTCCCACAAGGGGAAAAGAGCATACTCTCCTATCCAGTATCATTTTCTCCATAGACACACAAGACAAGTTTGTTCATTCCCAAAGATTTAATTGTTTAACAAAAAACAAATGCATCTAGGTTTTTGATCTTCCCAAAAGAGAAGAGAGCATAACCCCCTAACACTTGCCTTGATTTAGACAATAAAATCTCCCTAATTATGCTAGGTGCCTAAGAAAATTATTGCAAACATGATCGTTTGGTCGATGTTGATTTGAGGCAACCTGCAAGAAAAATGTGAGTAGTTTTTTAATTGACTTCTTTGACCAGCGATGCTGCAAGACAACTGATTAGTAGTTTCAAAATCTTAACCTTTGACAAGTGTTATAACAAAACCACTCAAAATTTAGCAAATTGATTGTTAAGTCTGTCAGAGCACAAATGTCGATTCATGGCATAGATGTTGATTCTGTGTTTTAAACTCAAAATGATAGAATTTAGGAAAATAAACCAGAAATAAAGAAAGTCTGAAAATTGTAATATCAGTCAGAGACGCCGATTTATGAAATGCAGACGCCGATCGATGCTTCTTTGAACTGGCATTTGTGTAGACACTGAAACCTGAACCAACATTTTTGTAGATGCTATTGTACCTAGAAGTTCACAAAACATAGCAAAAAACAACAAACAAAATTATTTTTGCTTCTTTTTTAGACTTCAAATTGATGAAATTTAACCATTTTCAAATTATCCAAACATTAAAAAGCTAGTGTTCTTTTATGATTTATCAAGATTCATTCCCTTAGTGAAATTTTGACATTATAACTTCTTATCAAATTGATCTTTGCTAAAAAATAGAATGCTTAAATATCCAAAAAGTAGTGGGAAAGAAAATAGATCTTGAAAAAAGAAAACTATGTTTAGCAAATATTAAATAAATAGTGCCAGGTGGAGATGCCTATGTAGAGTGCAGACACCGATCAAGGTCATAGATGCCAATCTAGGGCACAAATGTCTGTTCAGGGTGCAAATGACAGTTCAGAGAGAACTAGCATTTGCGCAGACGCCTCTATATAAATCGCAGACACCTCTGTGTAAATCATAGATACTGATCCGTGTGTTTGGCAAAATTTGAATAAAAAGACAAGATTTTTAGAAGGGTTTTAGGAATGTGACTCCCACTAGGCATGCAAGAATGTAGTATGAGGAAAATGTCAACCTGCAATCACTCACAAACAATAAATCATTAGAGGGTTAGCATCTAAATCCAAGTGAGATAAAAGCAAGCAAGACAAAACAAAGTATCCTCATATCGTCGGATAGAGATAAAACAAGTTGCACCCATGAGGCTTGTTTGATTTTCTCTTTTTGGATTGAATGTGGGTGTGCTCTCCCAAACACACAAATGAAGTGGATCCCCAATGCAAAATGCAACTATGAATGCAAGATTTGGGATCAAAAGAAGATATTCAAGAGCTAGTATGAGGAACTAGTCTCAAATTCTTCAAATGATTATGCTACTATGATAATGAAATGAAATACAAGAAATAATCTTATGATTCATTTACCAAATTGATCCTAGCATGTGATTTCTAAGTGATTTAAGCATGAAAACATGAAACTAGTTATGAAAATCTAAAGCAATTCTAGCATAATAACAATGCACAATGAGAGATGAAAATTGAAGAGGAGAAGGGCTCTATTTATAGTTTTTTGGGAGAGAAGAGGAGAGCTTGGATGAGGTGGTATCTATGTGGTATCCACATAAGAGCCACATAAGGGACACATAGGCTTGAAGGGATGGCTAATTTTGAGTCAAATATAGAAATAAATATTTGAGTGGCTCAAGAATTCCAAGTGGGGGAAAATGGAGTAAATAGCCTTAAAGAGGAATGGGTGCCCATTTTGGAGAGAATTCTCACATGTGGGTGAGAATTCCATTAGCCTTAAAAGGGTTAGGAATTACCCTTTAAGTATGATTAGAGGACAGTTAGGTAGGGAAATATGCTTAGGAAGTGAGGTGATGGGAGTAGAGTAGGAATAGGGTAGGCTTAGGGTAGGTCTCTAAGTTAGATTAATAAGTTCCTAGCTAGGGTTTAGATTATAATTCAAATTAGATTTGAATAAATCATAGTTTAAAAGAATTAGGAATATGGATGAATTTTAATAAATACAAATTTATTACAAAGGGGATTTTGTGAGGCAAATGTATTTAAATGAAATACATTAGAATAGTATTTAATCATTGATGAGTATCAACTATAAAAATATTTAATTGATTTTAATTAAATAGTTAGAGGAATAAGAGGGAATTTAATATTAATATTTTTGGATGTCTACATATATATATGAAGAACATTTTGTAAAGAAAAGATTTAATGGATGGATATGTGTGTAT
Source organism: Thuja plicata (assembly GCA_018584345.1). NCBI lineage: Eukaryota > Viridiplantae > Streptophyta > Pinopsida > Cupressales > Cupressaceae > Thuja > Thuja plicata. Next base: position 626,359 of record MU224040.1, on the reverse strand, counting down.
GTGAAAGAGTTAGAGATGATTGATGCCAGATGGGAGATCAGAGATCGACATATTTTGTTGAGAGCTATAACTGGAACTATCTAAGCATTGGAGATGCTTATTTTTTTTCATTACTGAGAATACTTTGTAACAGAAGTATTGGTTGTAAGAGTTGTAAGCTCAGTGTACCCCTAATAGGGTATTGTATACCTTTAACAGGGTTGATATTCCTTTAACAAGGAAATGTACTACGTAATATTAAGCTCCTAATAGGGCTAGGCCTCCTAATAGGGAAATTATACTTTAGTGCATGCTTTTGGGTGCCATCCCCACCATGGTTTACCCATGGCCAGGATTTCCTCAACAACAAATAATGGTGTAATGAGTTGTGTGCTATTTCCTTATGTTCTTTTCATTTTAGCAATCATATGGTTTATTTGTAATTGGTTTTTAAGTTTAATTTAAATTGTTGTAATATTGATTCACCCCCCCCTCTGTATTAATTAATCCTCACAATTAGTATCAGAGGTGTTGGCCCTTGAAAATAAATTTTAACAACTTAAGGGAGATCAAGATGGATTCTGTAAGTTTGGAAAAAAACTTTGAAGCAGCACTTGAAGACCTTGATAAAGCAAAATCAGAGAATGGTGACTTGAGATTCAATTTAAGAAGAGCTAAGGGACTCATTAAGAAATTGAAAGATCATCTTGAACTTTCTAGAAGTCAGAGATAGGATCTTATGGTTTAGATAAAAGAGGATTTAGACAATTTGATAATTTAGATTAGATAAAGAAACTTGAACAAGATAATGATACTATAAAGCTTAATCATGAAACAATGGCTAAAGAGATTCAACAAGAAAAGGATGCTAAAAAAAAGATTGGAGAAGCTTTGGAGGATACTAATATTCTGATGGGACAAATGAAGACTGACCTTGATCATTACAAGAACAAGTATCTATAATTGGAGAAATATAATCAGATCATTAAAGGTGAACTTGTTGAGACAAAGAAATGTATTGAGAGACTTCACATGAGCAGTGACTTGATCAATGAACAAAGAGACAGATAGAAACATAAAGGAGATATGACTGGTGTTGGCTTCAATGAAGCTGAATGTTCTAAAAATCAAGAAGAAAAATATGATGCGAAGATTGATGGAGAAAAATCTACTCCTAAAGAACCTAAAGAACAGATTAGACCTTTCAGAGGTAGATGTTTTGGTTGTAACAAGTTTGGACACATGAAGAGAGATTGGAGAGGTAATTCCCCTTTCAAACCTTTTTCTGGTTATTGTTTTAATTATCATTCATACGGGCACAAGAAAGAAGAATGCAGGAAACCTGATCAATCTAGATATAGATAAGAAAACATCAGAGGAGAATCAGCAGTTAAAACCGGATGTTACAAATGTAATAACCTTGGGCACATTACAAGGTATTTTAAGTTGCAAGTAAATCAGAACAAACCTCCTCCTATATGATACAAATGCAATGCTCCGGGGAATATAGTGAAGTTTTGCAAGTACAATAGAGCAGACAATAGAAGAGTACCACCTCCTATGAATACAAAGAGGAATGACAATGATACTGGTAAGAGTCTTGCAGATTACAAAACTAAATTTGACAATCATTTCAAGAAAGCAGAAGATAACAGCAGTGGTAAGGTATGGAAAGTCAAAGAGTCAAATGAGATACTGGTTCAAGGAGAGATAGTAGATGCTATTGAATCTTTGCCTAATGGTAACACTGCTACATTGACCTAAATTGTTGATCATGGCCTTAGGGGGAGAATTGGATGAAGATACCTGATTATATACAACCCCTAATTCTGAGGAGTAATCTCAAGTGAGCTTGGTTATAATATACCTAGACATTATGGAACCCATATCTGTGATCAATACATCAGACGATTCATATTCTATGATCGCGAGGTATGTGATTGACTAGATGGTGTACGAAGTTAAGTTTAATGGGTAATGTGCATTTCTCACTTAGAGATGAATAAAATACATCTAAAATTCCCATTTCTTCACCATTTGAAGAGCAGTGACCCAGGAGAGCATAGATTAGAGAGTATCAGACTACCAAGCAGCCACATTGTGTGATCGATAGAAGCAAAAATTTGAAATTTAGCGTGTTAAAGGTATTTAGACTATCTACTTGAATAGAAGTTATGGATGCACCATTGATTTCTGATGTTATATATTGACCTAGATATAAATTCAAGAAACATCCATTTAAGTCTTGTGAAGACGACCCTGAAGGAGCCTTTTCACAAACACCACATGATGTCTTGCACATAGAGGATATTAGGGCATATATTCATGTTGGAATTATATTAGAATGATGTACTGAGAGGGGAGGGGTGAATCAGTACCTCTAAAACTTTTCTTGGTTAGCCCATTAACCCTTAATCATCAGTTTGTAAATTATCTTATCTAACTATTCATCTTTCTTTATGTATATGCAATCCTATCATAAGTTCTTTAGTATGTAACCATAAAAGAAACATTCATGAAAATAGATAACACATAACACAAGATATGATATCGTAGAACACTCCTGTTAGGAAGTAAAAACTGTGATGGGGATTATTACACACAAGACTTCACTATCTGTAGATAAGAAGGGGTTGGTTAAGGCTTACAATTGGTCACTTCTGATGACCTACCTTGTTAGGAGTATTACAGTGGAGACCTATTAAGATCTACTTCATTTGAAGCTTTAACAACACTGTTAAGTGTGCACTCTGTTAAGAGATTTGGAAAGAACAGTTAAGTCCACCTTCTACAAAAGGATTTTAGATGTGATGCACTTGTTAGAATGAAAATACATAAGTCTTTGATTTGATGATGTATGCAATCTCTAGTTGTTGATAACAGATCCAATAAAGCTTCATACATATAAGTAATCATCCTTCCATGATTGAATAATACCTTTATCTGCTCATCGGTAGCCTCTGTGTGTTCTTGACAACTGATGTAATCTATTTCTAAACTTTGCATGAATTATTCCTTCTTCTCCTTAGATGCTCTTCATGGCTATCAACAATAATGAATTCATTTCTCACACTTGATTTCAACATCTATTTATACTAGTTTTTGGCTCAATTCTTGATTCACGCTACGCAAGTTAACTCTAGATCCAAGGTTTACAACTTGACCTTGATCTTTAGTTAGATATGTTTTAGATCCATTAGGATGCTTTAAAAATTTTTCATAAAGCTTTCTTGACCTTCAATTTATGATTTAAAATAAATTAAAACTCTATAAAAAGAATTACATTGCTTTATCTGACGTGTAAAACTCAGATCCACCTTTTGCGGGTTCTCTAACTGACTGTCGGTTCTAACGATCAGTTTTCTTGGTCGTCGATGTTCCTTTCTTGAACTGGTCGTTGGCTATGCCTTTTTTGTTCCGTTGATTTTGTTCTCCAAACTGTGTCATCGGTGATGTTCTCAATGTTATGTTATTGACCCATCGTTGATGTCATGTTCACTTTGTCGGTGTAACACTTGTCAGTGGTCGTCGGTCAATTCCATACTTAGCATTTTTCCATGACCTTTGTGTTCTATTTGGTATGCTTTTTGTTTTCCAGTAATGCTTGTAGTCTACCGGTAATGCTTGTAGTCCTTCGGTGATCTCTATCAATGTTTTTCACTAAGTGTACTAATGGAAAAATTAATGTCATCAATCTCCCCCTTTGACATTAGTATCCAAAACATGATATGTGCAACATACTGAGTGTATTTAGTATGTACACCTATGTATACTCCTTCCTTAGTCATTTGAATGACTCCCCCTATGTATATGCTGGTAAGTGTAAGTGTATATACATATCCTTATGTACTTTTCTTTTTGATATATATATGTACATAACTTTTATCTATGTTTCTTTTGTACATACAATATACATTTTTTTTCCTCCTTTTTTGATTCTAAAGGCAAAGGTACTTATAGCTTGTCAAAAAGGTGGGAATGTGAGGACTTGATCTCCTCCATCATCTTTTCCCATTTCTCTTTTATCATTTCTAGATCCATGTGCTCCAGTGATATCCTTACATGTATATCATAGATGTTGTCTACTACAAACATCTCGGGGGTTGCAATAAGATTTCTTGCACCAGAAATATGCTACTGTAAAATTGTAATATTAGGCAGCATGTGTGCCTGTAGTTCTATAATCTCACCTCTTAGTTGTGTTTTAGCATCCCATATTTCTTGCCTTATCCTATTAGCCTCAATGACCTTGTCATGATGTGCCTTGATACTCTTTGCATGTGAGGTTAGGCTTTGTGCACTGGTTGTGACATTGGAATCTATCTCTGCTAGTTTGTCACTATTTTCTTTTGTATAATTTTCAAGTGTGCACATCTTTTGAACTAAGGTGATTGCTTCAGCA
>MU224040.1:571710-600708 GCA_018584345.1 Thuja plicata | reverse complement strand
TTTTGCCAAATTTGGCCTTGTAGCCCTGTTTTGGGAAGTGACTAGGAAACATAGTGAAAAATTGTAAAAAGTGTGTTTATGAATCTAGTGGTTGTTCTTAAGGGTTATTAGAGGTATATAACAGTCAAAGAAAGGATTGAAACCTTTCTTGGAGTCTGATTGGAACCCTTAGTAGTTTGGAGCAATTTGACCTCAAAGGTCTTAGGAGATCAAGCCTTCCACTGTTGCAATCTGCATCACTCTACTTCTCTGCTCATCCTTCTCTGCTAGATCATGTCAATCAGTCAATTAACTATGCAATCCTCTTGCATACACATCATACACCCTCTATTTTTTTTAAATAACACCTTGAGGTTATCTTATACCTCTTCATCTAGGTAAAATAAATCTTTGCCTCTTAAACAAGATCGTAGATCTTAGGTTAGGTCAAATCCAATGGATCTTTCCATCTTTACATTTAATTTATTTCTCCAAAGCAATCACTAATTAAATCTTTGATCCATGATTTAATTATGGTTACCTGTGCATTTAAATAGTGTGGACCAATAGATCTTATCCTCAATTAACTTTACATATCCCAATAAAATCAACTATTCGGCCACAGATCTCAAATCTCAACAATTACCAAAATACTATTGCTCGACCAACACTGTATTCTTCTTCTCGGTCATCACTGGTTTCCTCAGCAATTTACTGGTGCTCGATCATCACAAACTTCACTCGGCATAAACTGTTCTCGGTAAACTGTCATCAAAAGATAAACAACACATTACATTGCCAATGTGCCAACTGATCAAGTACCCTTGTGATTTCCAATAACTAAACCATTTCACTTGGTCTTCTTGTTATCCTTGCCTTCATATCTTCTACATCAATCAATAGATATGGTACTCAAACAGATAGCAATAGTCTCACCAGTTAAGGTTTGACATCAATGAAAAAACAAAAATTGTTTCTATTGTAGCTTTCCAACAATCTCCCTCTTTAGCATTGATCACAACACTAAACTTTAAAAAAATAATTTTCCAACCATAGTTACCATACAATCCAAAAATTATTCCTATGTTCCTTGATATGAAAAAATCTTCATTAATGTCTTTAGCTTCATTCTAATTCTCTTATAAAACATTTCTCCCTCTATGTTTGTAATCACACTGAAATCTTTCTGTTTCTATTCATTTGTAGATTCCATCTTTCAGTAAACTCTCCCTTTATTTCTAAGTATAGTAAACTCTCCCTCTTTCAGTAAACTCTCACTCTTTGATAACAATGCCAAAGACGTTGACATCTTCATCATGTATATTCTTCTGTTCTAAACTTTGTATCATGTTGTTCCTATCATCTTGCTTATGACTGATCCTCTTTTCTATCATTGTCTATTTTTCACAGCTTTAGGCAGCATCCTAAAGTGTGACTACCTGTGCATCAATGTGACAAATATTATGAATATAAATTTTGATGCAACAGTACTATTCTAAACTAATTAGCCTCAATTAGGGGAATCACCCCTAATTTTCCTTGCAAATACTCATGAGCATCCTTGGGTAGTGCCTTTGTAAATATGTCTGCTAACTGTTCCTTAGTATTCACATATCCCAGTCTCACTTCCTTCTTCAGAACTAGCTCCCTCAAGTAATGATACCTGATAGCTATAGGCTTTGTTTTAGAGTGCATCACAGGGTTCTTAGAAATATTAATGGAACTCGTGTTATCACAATATATGATAATTGGTTCTGTGATCTCTTCCTTCATACCTTTCATTAGTATCTTCAACCACACAATATTAGAACAATTAACTGCTACTTCCACATACTTGAATTTAGCTGTAGATTTTGAAGTACAATTATGTTTCTTGCTTGTCCATGAAAGCAATATTTTTCCTAAAAGAAATGCACCACCTGTGGTGTTTTTTTCTATCATCCAAATTTCTAGCCCAATCAAAATCAGTATAGACTCTGAGTTCAAACTTGAAATTATTTTTGTAATACAGACCATAGTCATCTGTTCCTTTAAAATATCTCAAAATTCTTTTTATTGCGATCATATGAGTTTCCTTGGGATTGGCAGAAAATCTTGCAACAATACCAATAGCCAATGCAATATCAGGTCTGCTATGCACAACATATTGCAGCTTTCCAATCATTGACTTGTAAAGGGTTTGATTCACTTCTTTTGTATCATCATTCTTTGTTAACTTATATCTAGTAGCCATGGGTGTACTCACTACTTTTGAATCTTCCATTCCAAAAGTTTTTAGTATCTCCTCGACATATTTTGATTGAGTAATATAGATACCATTCTTCATCTAATATATTTTTAAGCCAACAAAAAAATTTATCTCACCAAACATAGACATCTCAAATTTAGTTTGCATCTCTTTTGCAAGTGTTTGGCATAACATATCTTGTCCACTAAATATAATGTCATCAACAAAAATTTCAGCCAATAAAGTACCTTTACTTTTCTCTGTCTTCAAATACATATTTTTGTTGTCATTCATTCTTGCAAATCCAATCTTTATCAAATAATTGTGCAATCTCCCATACCATGCTCTTGGTGTTTTCTTTAGTCCATATAGTGCCTTATGTAATCTGCAAACCATGTTCCTCTTGCTTGGGTCAATAAACCCATCACCTTGTTCAATGTAAAATTCTTCTTCTAATATTCCATTTAGAAATGTTGACTTTACATCCATTTGATAAACTTTAAAACCTTTGTAGACTGCATATGCAAGTAAGGTTCTTACTCCTTCCAATCTTGCAACTGGGCCAAATGTTTCTCCATAATCAACTCCTTCCTCTTGTGCATAACCCTTGCATACCAGTCTAACTTTGTTTCTTGTTACCTCTCCATGTTCATTCAGCTTGTTTCTGAATACCCACTTAGTACCAATTACATTTTTGTCATTCGGCCTAGGTACAAGTGTCCAAGTCTTATTCTTCTCAATTTGTTCAATTTCTTCATTCATGGCTTGTATCCAATCTTCATTTTCTAACACATATTTTACTATTTTAGGCTCAAAATCACATAACAAGCATGTATCTTCTCTCAAATTCCTTCTTGTCATAGCTACAAAATTCTTTCATCCTATGATTTGATCCGATTTATGGTGCCTCCTTACATACTTTGCTAGAGTAGGTTCTTTTTCTACTTTAGATTGATCATTCACGTTCAATTCAAGTTGATTCTATGACTCGACATCTCCATCAAATAGCTCAGCAATTACCTCTTGTTGCTCGAGAGCTTCATTATGTGACTCGGTAGGTGATATCTTTTGCTTGAAAACCTCTTTCTCAGGTTCAAGTAATTCACTAGAATCTTCCTCATCCATATAGACAAATGATTTGTAACTTTCAGGTTCCTATGTGCTTTCAAATTCATTTCTTTATGCATATTCATCAATTCTAACATTTTCACTTTCCACAATTTTGTTAGTGTAAGAATTCAAACACTTGTAAGCTTTACTTTTATTTGAATAACCAAGGAATATTCCTTCCTCACCTTTAGCATCAAGTTTTCCATTTCTGTTATCCTTTAGTATGAAACATTTGCTTCCAAAAACTTTGAAATATCTTACATTAGGTGCATACCCATACTATATCTCATAAGGTGTAGCATTAGTACCTTTCTTTACTTGTACTCTATTCAGGGTATAGACTGCTGTACTTATAGCTTCTCTCCAATATTTTTCTCCATCATTACTGTTCTGGCACAATCCATGATAGATCTATTTCTTCTCTCAGCAATACCATTATGTGGTGGTGTCCTAGGTGCGGACATCTATCTTTTTATCCCTCGGTAATTGTAGAACCTATTAAAATCATTAGAAATAAACTCGCGTCCTCTATCAGATCTTAAACATTTTAGGCTTTTACCTGTCTCCTTTTCAAGTTTTTCCAAGTACCAATTAAATAACTGGAATGCATCAGATTTTTCTTTAAGAAACATAACAGTCATCATTCTTGAGTAATCATCAAAAAATACAATAAAGTATCTATCTCCAAAGTAAATTTTCTCACCAATGGGACCACAAAGGTCAGTATGAACCAATTCCAGAATTCCCTCAGACGTATGAGTCTTGCTTTTGAAACTAGATTTAGTCATTTTCCTAATTGACATTGCTTACACATTGCATTTTCAGGTTTCTTTAACTCAGGCAGACCTCTAACCTTTTTTAATTTTATTATGCTTACCAGGTTATCAAATTTTACATGACACAACCTTTTATGCCATAACCAAACATCATTATATTGTGCAAACAAGCATGTCTCATCAGCTAAGTCCAGATAGAACAAGTTACCTTTTGTTTGTTCTCCACTTCCAACTAATTCTCCAGTGGCATCATAGATCTTTGCTTTCTTGTGATGAAATTGAACTCTGTAACCAGAAGTATTTAGTTGTGAAACACTCAATAAATTATAGTTAAGATAACCAACCCAATATACATTGTCACATATGATCTTGTCAGTCAAGTTAATTGATCCTTTCCCTTTAACAAGACATGGTGCATCATTTCCAAATTTAACATAACCACCTTTACACTAATCTAAGGTTTCAAATTTATCTTTATCACCAGTCATGTGATGTGAACAACCACTATCAATAATCCAATGGTCACCTTTACTGATATAAGAAATCAGTGCAGTTTTCTCATCATCATCAGAATCATCTTTCATAGCAACATACACAACTTCTATATCATTTTCATCAGAATTGTCAGTTTCACTGTCAAAAGCTTCTTCAGCTATATAACAATATTTCTTACCTTTGGCTTTGTAATCTTTATTGATTCTAAAGTCTCAGTCATCCTTTCTATCTTTGTACTTGTTGTCTCTTCTTTCATCTTTGTCATTCTTATTAGGACATCTTGCAGTAGTATGACCAACTTTTTTACATGAAAAACAAATGATAGGAAGTTTACCTTTGAATTTTCCTTTTCCTCTAGATAGTCTTTTTGCCACGAGTGCCTCAAGTTCTTCTAGATCATCATCTGTAGTGTCGCTGTCACTGTTCACACATTTCTTTCCTTTCTTTGATTTGTTACGGACCAACTGGGATCTAAATGCTGATTCAATAGCTTGTGGAGTGTAGTTATCAAAATTAGACATCTCAAATGCAGTAATTCTGCCTACCAGACCTTCCAAAGTCAAATTATTATTAGGAGTACATCTTAACTCTTGAATTGTAGAGACTCTAATAGCATATATAGGAAGAAGTGTTCTCAGTACCTTTCTCATAATGGTTTTATCATCAATGGTTCCCTTAGCTCCTCTAATAGAATTTACAACTTCCTTTATCCTACCATAATAATGAACTATATTTTCTCCTTCTTGCATTTTCATTTCATCAAACTTACCTCTTAAACTTTTAGATTTGGCTCTCAGCACATTTGTATCTCCTCCATAGATGGTTGCTAGGGCATCCCACATCTTCTTTGCATTTTGTTGCCAATTTTTATACTAAGGTCTTTAGGTCCTAGGGGGTAAATTGTTCTTTGGTGACTTACTTCTCATTCATCTTGAAACCTTTCCCTAATGTGTTTATCAGATAAATTATTTCCCTTGCCTATTTGAGCCTAGCAGGTTTTCAATCTTTCTACTTCATCTGGTGTTTAGGTGATTTAGGTTTGTCAGGAAAAGGGGTGTCATAGCATCTTCTGAATGAGAAGTAGTCACTCTCAGATCTGTAATGCTCAATGTGTTTTTCTGAATGGTTAAACATGTGCTTTGCATAAGTGATTGATAACTATTTTGTTTGTAAAAAAGAGTTTTTCAACTCTCGGAGATATCAAGTTGCGGAGTAGTGGCAGTGATCATCCAGCATCCGGAAAATTTGGTCTCAAAGGTGCAACCTTGACACAAGTGGAAAGAGAAAATAAGAGGTTAAGTGCTCCCAACGGAAAAGAAGTTGTTTAAGTGTGAAAAGGATAAAAGATGAAGCCATCGGGATACTTTTCCAAAATAAAGGAAACAGGCTTATGGGAAAAGTATTCTCTTATGTTCTTTTCCCGCACAAGGTAAAATGGTCTAATGTTTATTCATTTTGGCATTGGAAGGAAAGTATGTTCCTTTTCTGCAAGACCAAGGATTTGTTTCAGCAAGTGGCTAATGAACATAAAGTTAAGTGTAATCTTGAGGATTTTGAGACCGTTATGTTCTCCAAAATGGGAAGTTTTGAATAGCCATTGGTTACCAAAATTAAATGCTAATCTTGTTGTTGCATCCATTAGCTCACCTTAATGATATTTATGTGGTGCCAATGTTTGGATCATAGCAGCTATTTCTTCAACATTCGCCATCATTTTTTGCTCACCATATTTTGTATAGAAAGCCATTTGTATTCACTCATGTTCTTAGTTTTATAGTAAATGGAAGTTAAGGATTTTGGTTATGAAAAATTAATTGGTATTTAGAGTGAATTGAAAGAATTTTTTGACACATCTCTAAGATTCTTTGATCTTGAATATTTGCATAGAAGATTGAATTATCATTCAATTCACCCTATTACATAGAAGCTCAAGGACAATGGCCTGATAGAAGCTACAGGGTTTCTAATGGAAGTTCAAGCTCCTGAGCTCGTTAGAGAATGTATAGAGAAATATAACCCGGTGACAAAGAAAATATTGTTCTCGAATCAGTCTATTCTGCTGGATTGATAAAACCCTAATCCAATCCACTTTCAGCATTCCAGCGAAAGACATGTATTATGACATTGACTTCGGTTCATCTACATCTATGTTCAATGAAAAGATGACTCTAAGGAGGGAAGACATGCAAAAGACCTAGCTCTAGACCCCTCGATCAAAGAAAAGTAAGATGCCAAAGAATCTCTTTAGCACAACCCTAAAGAGGGAAATTGTTGATATTCCGGCCTTGCTGACCAGATTGGACAGAAAACCCAAGATCCTAGATCTCATTGAACATAATTTCTTCCTTGTTCAAGCTGTCTATGCAGAAAATATGTTCATTGATTGGGAATAAATCCTGTGTGAGAAGCTAGCATCCTGGATGAGCTCCTATTAGGGATTCAAATAGTTCTACTTGATCTATGCTCTGGAGACTCAGCACCTATGGCCCAGCTTACCAACAATCCATAATTTTGACAACATCACCAAAATATATGAGTTCTACCCAAAACTACAATTGCATCAAAGATTTGAGGAATATACTGTTGTGAATGATGCATTCAAAATAAGAATATGTGAGGAACTTCAAGGTTTCTCAGAAAGAAGATTCTTTCTAGAGGCCATCTCGATAATCAGTCAGTATGGATGCTCTTTCATCCAATTCTTGAGTTTCTCTTATCTTTAGATAGGAGCCTTCTCTGAATTTCCTAAGAGGTTGCCCCGGTATCCTGAGGATAAGGTAGTATTGGTGGAGCTCTGCCGACAAATATTGGAAATGAACACTCTATGTTCAATTGTGAAGAAGATTGCCAGAATTTCCTTCCCTATGGTTGTTGGTCCATATTCCTGTGCATCCAGATCTGATGCCTAGAAATTGGTAAAGAGATTTGAGGATAAGATCAAACTACTTGATTATGAGGTTCTTAGGCCTCAATATGAACCTATGGGTTTTTTTAGAGATCACTTGAAGCTCATACATGCCTACAGACATGTCCTGGATATTAAGGATTTCTAGGTTGAATTTTTTAATGAGTATCAGACATGGGAGAAATTGTGGTCCCGTTTAAATTGTGATCAAGCCTGAAGTTGTCCCTTTTCGATGGAAGAAATGATACTACAATCCTAAGGTTTCAGATGCCATTTTTAGAGAAGTTCACAAGATGTTTGAGGCAAAAATTATCTATCCCATACATCACTCTACATGGATATCCAACATCGTGCCCGTCCGGAAGAAGAGCAGAGAAATCAAAATTTGTGTAGATTTTTGGAATCTAAACCAGGCTTCTCTCAAGGATAATTATGCCTTACCCAACATGGATCATATACTACAAATAGTAGCTAGATCTAAAATGATGTCCATGTTGGATAGTTTCTCAGGTTTTAGCCAGATTGAGGTGGACCCAGAAGATAAGTATAAGACAATGTTCACCACTCCTTGGGGAATGTTTGCTTGCAATAGAATGTCCTTTGGGCTTATCAATGTTGGAGCTACCTTCCAAAGGGAAATGAATTCTTAATTTGTAGACCTCCAAGATAGAATAATAGTTATATACTTGGATGATTTAATAGTCTTCTCTAAGAAGAGAGAAGATCATTTAAGATATCTTGAGAAAGTGCTAAAGAGATGCAGAGAGAATGGCATCTCTCTTAATCCCAAGAAGTTTGTATTCTATGTCACCAAAGGTAGACTGCTTAGTCAGATTGTTTCCCATGAAGGAATCTAAATTGACCCTGAACATGTAAAGGCCATCCAGCAATTGAACCTACTGGAAAGAAAATCTGGAACAAGATAATTCTTTGGGCAGGTAAATTTTCTCAGGCGCTTCGTTCCTAACTTTTCTAAGATTACGAAATGCATAATTGATATGATGAAGGGTATTCAAAGTTTCAAGTGGAATGACTCTGGGAAGAAGGCCTTTGATTTAATCAAGCACACTATAGCCAGAGCACCTGTGTTGGTGCATCTGGATTATACCAAGGAGTTCATATTGTACTACTATGCATCAGCTCATACATTGTCTACTATCATGATGCAAGAGAACAATGAAGGGATTTAGGCACCTATTGCATTCATGAGCACTCCACTCATGGATCATGAATTTAAATATTATCAAATGGAGAAGCATGCATATGCGCTGGTAAGGGCACTGAAGAATTTTAGATTCTTTGTATTACATTCCCATTCTATTATTTATATTCATGATTCTGATGTTAAGAGCATTTTGACACAACAAGAAATAGGATATAATACTAGAGGTGCATGGATAGAAAAGGTATAGGAGAATGATATTGAACTCAAGCCAACAAAGCTAGTTAGAGGAAATGGCTTGTGTAAAATAATGGGTGAAAATCAGGAAGCAGCTCAAGAGGAGGATTCTCCGAAGGTGTTAATGGTTAGTCTTCTTGATCCATGGTTTTCCAACATCGCCTATTTCCTTACTTATGGAGATTTCCTGGAAGGATTGACATAAAAACAAAGAAGAGATTTGAATACCAAGGTAGACAAGTATGTCATTTATGATGACCAGTTATATACAAGGGTAATAGATGGAACTTTCTTAAGGTGTGTGGATAGGCCACAATAAGAGAGATTGCTCCAGGCATTCCACAATGAGGCGTGTGGTGGACACTTCTTGTCCATAGTCACTACATATAAAATCTTAAGGTAGTATTAGTATTGGCCTGACATGTTTAAAGATTCCTACAATTGGGTGGCCAAGTGTGATAAGTGTCGAATGTTTTCCAGTAAGCCTCAGTTGGCTACTCTTCCATTGAAGCCGGTTGTAGTAGAGGGTCCCTTTTAGCAATGGGGGCTTGATTTCATTGGTTTGATAAATCCTCCCTCTTCTATAGGTCACTTATATGTCATAACTACCATGGATTACTTTACCAAGTGGGATGAGGCTAAGCCTACCAAGAAAACCACATCTAAGGTGGTCTGTGAATTTATCAAGGAGAATATCTTGGTAATGTTTGGAGTGTCGATGAAGCTAGTGATGGAAAATGTCACATATTTCTCTTCTTTAGAGATTACAGAGTTTTGATACAACAAAAATATCCATCTTAGTCACTCATCTGATTATTTCCCTCAGGGAAATGGTCAGGCTGAGTCAAGCAACAAGAACCTGATTAACATAATGAAGAAACTAGTTTCAGAGAGTCAAAAGGATTGGTACAAGAAATTGCATGAAGCTCCATGGGTGGATAGGATAACACCTAAGTGAGCTATTGGGATATCCCCTTTTGAGATGGTTTACAAAATTGAACCTAGTCTCTCGCTTCCCCTAGAGTTATCCATTTGCAAGCTGCAGTAGGTAATTGAAGATCCATTCCAAAGTGGTCTAGAGAAATGAATCATGTATCTGACCAGGTTGGAAGAAGAATGGTAAAATCTTGTTGAACACATCACTGATCATCAGAGGAGAGTGAAAAAATTCTTTGATAAGAAGGCGAGACCAAGAAATTTTGTGCAAGGTGACTTGGTCCTATTGTGGGATAAAAGGTGCGAGTCCAAAGGAAAGCATCATAAGTTTGACTCACTTTGGAAAGGACCATTCAAGATTATATAGGTGAACCAGAATAATTCCTTTATTCTAGCATATCCTTCTGTAGATATTCTACCATTCTCCTACAATGGCCAGGATCTGAAGGTCTACCAAATACTCAAGTGAAAGAAGGAAACCCCTGCAGGTTAGTGTTAGTATAGGTAGGTTTGATTTGTGTTTCTCCTGCTTTCTTTCTTGCTTTCTTAGTCTAGTTTAGTTTAGTTTCCTTTCCTATTGTGTGTTTTTGTTTAGTCTGCCCATTTTTTTCTTGCCAGTCTTCTTGTGCGAAACTAGAGACTCAGGGTCCCTTCTCAGACATTGGCATGTCTAAGTCCCTAGTCGGAGCTAGCTGTTGCCAATTTTTAGTCTAAGGTATTTAGGTCCTAGGGGGTAAATTTTTCTTTGGTGACTTACTTCTCATTCATCTTGAAACCTTTCCCTAATGTGTTTATCAGATAAATTATTTCCCTTTCCTATTTGAGCCAAGCGGGTTTTCAATCTTTGTGCTTCATCAGGTGTTTAGGTGATTTAGGTTTGTCAGGAAAAGGGGTATCATAGCATCTTTTGAATGAGAAGTAGTCACCCTCAGATTTGTAATACTCAATGTGTTTTTCTAAATGGTTAAACATGTACTTTGCATAAGTGATCGATAAAGATTTTGTTCGTAAAAAGATTTTTTCAACTCTCAGAGATATCAAGTTGCGGAGTAGTGGCGGTGATCATGCAGAATCCAAAAAAGTTGGTCTCAAAGGTGCAACCCCAACACAAGTGGAAAGAGCAAATAAGAGGTTAAGTGCTCTCGACGGAAAAGAAGTTTTTTAAGTGTGAAAAGGATAAAAGGTGAAGCCGTCGGGATAATTTTCCAAAATAAAGGAAACAGGCTTACGGGAAAAATATTCTCTTATATTCTTTTCCCGCACAAGGTAAAATGGTCTAATGTTTATTCATTTTGGCATCGGAAGGAAAGTATGTTATTTTTTTGCAAGACTAAGGATTTGTTTCACCAAGTGGCTAATGAACATAAAGTTAAGTGTAAGCTTGAGGATTTTGAGGTCGTTATGTTCTCAAAAATGGGAAGTTTTGAATAGCCATTGGTTACCAAAATTTAATGCTAATCCTATCGTTGCGTCTGTTAGCTCACCTTAATGAAATTCATGTGGCGCCAACATTTGAATCTTAGCAGCTATTTCTTTGACATTCGCCATCATTTTCTGCTCACCATATTTTGTATAGCAAGCCATTTGTCTTCACTCATGTTCTCAGTTTATAGTAAATGGTAGTTAAGGCTTCTAGTTACGACAAATTAATTGGTATTGAGACTGAATTGAAAAAAATTTCTGATACATCTCTAAGATTCTTTGATCTCAGAGATTTGCACAAAAGATTGAATTCTCATCCAATTCACCCTATTACACAGAAGCTCAAGGACAATGGTGTGATAGAAGCTGTAGGGTTTCTAATGGTAGTTCAAGCTCTTGAGCTTGTTAGAGAATTTATAGAGAAATACAATTTAGTGACAAAGCAAATCATGTTCCTGGATTATTCTATTCTACTAATGATTGATAAAAACCTAATCCATTCCACTTTTAGCATTCTGACGAAAGACGTGTATTGCGACATCAACTTCGGTTCATGTACGTCTATGTTTAATGAAAAGAAGACTCTAAGGAGGGAAGACATGCAGAAAATATGTTCATTGATTGGGCAGAAATCTTGTGTGAGAAGCTAGCATCCTAGATGAGCTCTTGTCAGGGATTCAAATAGTTCTACATGTCTTCATACTTGATCTATGCTCTGGCGACTCAGCACCTATGGCTCGGCTTACCAACAATCTAGAATTTAGACAACAACACAAAAATATATGAGTTCTACCCAAATTTGCAATTACATCAGAGCTTTAAGGAATATACTACTATGAATGATGCATTCACAATAAGAATATGTTAGTAACTTCAAGGTTTCCCAAAAAGAAGATTCTTGCCAGAGGCCATCTCGACAATCAGTTAGTATGGATGCTCTTTCATCCAAAACCTGATTTTCTCTTATCTTTAGATAGGAGCCTTCTCCTGATTTCCTAAGAGGTTTCCCCAGTATCCTGAAGATAAGGTGGTCTTGGTGGAGCTCTGCTGGAAGATATTGGAAGAGAACACTCTATGTTCAACTGTGAAGAAGATCGCCAAAATTTCTTTCCCCATGGTTGTTGGTTAATATTCCTGTGCATCCAGATTTGATGCCCAGAATTTGGTAAAGAGCTTTGAGGATAAGATCAAGCTACTTTATTATGAGGTTCTTAAGCCTCAATATGATCCTATGGGTTTTTTTAGAGATCACTTGAAGCTCGGACATTCCTATAGACATGTCCCGGATATTGAGAATTTCAGGGCCGAATGTTTTAATGAGTATCAGACACAGGAGAAATTGTGGTCCCGTTTAACTTTTCATGAAAGTACAATGTATAATAATGTTGTTGATGTATCTGGTCTTGTAGATGATGGCCTCTTCATGCATCCTTCATCCTACAACCAGATCAAGGTGTTGCCCATTTCTTCCTCTCCACCAACTGGTCCAGTGGTTGATTCATTGGATCTTCTCATGAGAGGCATTATCAAAAGAAATGACTAGTGGGTGGAAAGGACCAGAGTGTGATGGAAAATAACTTCTGGTGTAGGTTCATCCAAAGGAATGACTTCAGGTGTTGAGCAATCAACTTTAGTTGTTACTTCTTTTGTGGTGCCATCAGTTTCAGTAGGTGCAGCGCAATCCCCCAAGCAAGGAGGTGACCAGCCTTTGGAAAAGAATGTCCCTATCACTCTGACCTATAGAGATGGTTCACTCCCAAACATTGGAAACATAGAAGATAAGGAAAAGGAAAAGGAGAAAGAACAAGGGGTGTTCGTGACCAAGCCTCCCTCACCAATTCTAGTCATTACTTTGGATAACATAAACCCCATGGATGGTCAGGACTCCTGTCAGCCGGTAAAAACTCTGGTCCTTTTGGTGAATAAGGTTTCCTCCTTCCCCATTCCACCTCAAGACAAGTAGACTCCTCTAGTGGCCTGGAAGCTCTTTGATCCTACAGCTCTTTAGTCTTCAATAAAGGTGTTATCCAAAGACTCATGGTTGGAAGAAACCATTGATAAGAAGAAGAAATGACATGAGGAAGCCATTTCTTCAAAGGACTTGATCTTTAAGGAAACCTCATCTCAGTCACTGGTGAAGAAGGTGAAGAAGAAAAAGTCTGTGGCAGCCCTTTCCCATGATTCCATAACCAGACATATGTTAATGGAAATAGTAGAGCCACAGAAAGAAGGAAAGTTTCATGAATTTTCAGCTCAATATTTCTAGATAAAAACTATGGACCTAGGAGTCATGGTGCATGACTCAATGGTGAACATCTGGAAAACCATCAATGAGCAAATTGAGTATAGGTTAGAAGAACTTTGATCAGATAAGGAAGTCCTCAAGTCTACAAATAATGAGCTAGTTGAGTATATTAAATCTGCTCTTGGCAGTACTTCATCTTCTCAGTTTGACCCCAATGCAGAAGAAAATAAGAACTTTCTACTGAAGCTGCAGCAAGAGAGATAGTTTGGGAAAATTGGCAGAACATTGATAGAGGCAATTAAGGTTCAAGGCCCCATTGTCATCAAGAATTTGGGGAACCTTCTACTTGATGCAGACAAGTTGAAGGATACATCATCAAAGCACTAGGAGACCATTTATAATGCATCCACTGGATTGACAAAGTAACTAGCCACCTTGCAGGAGGTGATTGATATGAAGACTAGTGTTGCAATATCCAATGGCATCCTTAAGACCAGATAGGAGCCATTGTTTCATTGGAGGCATTCTTTGGAGTTTGTGATTGAGAGCTCAAGAAGATAAGCAAATGAACTCAAGACTATGATTGAGTTAGTGCAAAAGGAGATGGACAAACTTTTTGTTTTTGAAATTTTTGCACATGGAATCTCAAGTTTCTGGAAGTGACAAGTTGGTGAATACAGAGTGAATGAAAGCTAAGTTTCTTTCTTTCATAGATGAGGTTGTAGATCCGGCTATCTTTCAAGTGTCAAGGATCAGTGAGCTCTCTGCAATAGATGCAGTGATCAAAATAGAATCGAAGAAGATCCAATCTTAGATTGTCAGGTTGGACAAACTGACAGAGATGCATGATTTCTGGATGATCCAAGATGACAATATAATCATTCTAAATGCTTAGGATTTGTACAAGGTAATGGATGCAATGAAGTCTTACAGAGGAAAAGTTGTTACATAGAAGAAGGCATAAAATTGTTGACCTGTGTCATCTTCTCAATTTTTGTATATTGTAGCCATTTTGGGCATTTTGTCAGTGTTGTCAGTTTTTGTAACTGACCAGGTTTATTATTAGAATGTTCCTCTTGGAATATTGTAAAGAGGCAATCATTATTGTAATGGGTCATTTTTGAGAAGACCTATATATGTGAATTTTTGAAAAGTAAATAAGATCGGCAAAAATTACTTTGGGTGAACCACTGTAGCTAGGACTAGTGTGTGTGACTCTGTGTTTGAAGTGAATTTTTTTTTCATCTTAGTTAGCTGTGTGATGTTTTGAATGAGGATGCTAACACTGGAAATTGAATGAATAGTAATGAACCAGGTTTTTTTATTTTCATTCAGTGGATTGTATGTTTACTATCTTCAGCATAAGCACTTAGATTTCTTCTCATTGCACATCTTAGTTGAATAGATTAATTCTTGCATAAGGGTTTGGGAAGAGGGTAAATAGAGAATGAGATCAAGATAATCTGGGTATTGTCAAAGTTTCACAATCTTAGTAATCTGGGAATTGCATTGTTACACCTTCTTTCTTCATCTTTGTTGGTAAATAGTGGTTTGCATTCATCCTGCACTGCATAATAGATTGCATTTTAGATTGCATTTTAGATTGCATGTCATTGAGTAAGTCCCCATTCATTGCCTGAGTTCTTTGAATCTTTGAGCAACTTGGTTAACCTCTTCTACTCTCCAGTTAAGAGCATACCCCTAAAAACTTAAAGGCAAAATTCATTGCATATCTTTCACATAAGGGATACTGTACCTTTCAATTCAAGGGTCATTGATAGATTCCTACCATTGACCCGGTCTATGGTTACTTTTTGTTCTATGAAAGCCAGCATTGGGTATTTTTAAGAGTCAATATATAAATCAAATTTAAAGTAGACAAACTATAAACCAACACATTTCTATAGTTTTTTATGTCTTCAAACTCATGATAGCTTAGAGATGATGCAATCTCCAACATTGCTTTATTGTGTTTCTGCTTTTCTCTTAACTGTGCAGCTGTGGCAGGTGTAGTGTGGGCTACATAATCATTTTCAACATAGTGCTTAGCAGAATCACCAATACCAGCTAGATGCAATTTCATCAAACTCTTCCATGTAGGGAAATTATCTTTGTTCAACTTCGGTACCTCCTTTTTATACATCTTGATATTTTCCTCCAAGTACCTTCAAACTGTTTTCAAGAGACCAAAGCTCTAATACCAATTTTTAGAATGAATTTACAATAACTGAGAGGGGGGGTGAATCAATTATCCTCGGGTCTAGATGTACCAAATTAAACTTTATACCACTTTGAACAACTCAGATCTGCTTGGCAGCAATAGCATAAATCAACAACATACATATGTAGTTTTACTGTTCAAATGTAATCAACTTGCTGAAACTTAACAGTAAAACACAACATAAAAATTCACAAAAGTTGAAACCAGTATTTAATGTAGAAACCCAATTTGAAAAAACCACCAATAACATGCTATCAAGTTTTCACTCTTTTGAAGTGAGCTCTGTTAGGAGCCAACCCTGTTAAAGTTTACAAAACACATTGCTAAATGTGACTTGGTTAAAGTATTTAATCACATTGTCAGGAGTGGCCTTTTTGGAGGACTTAGAACATTCCACCTGAATGTCACATTTTTCAAAGGATTTATACAATGAATGTTTGGTCAACCTGGTTAAAGGATTTTTACTGATACAATGGTTAGAAAGTAATCACCAAGTGTGATCTGATACATACAACTTACTTTGCAAATCCAGATCCAATTTAGCTCCAATGCTAATTCACTGAGTGTCCTCCATTCTCTTTTCAATCTTTAGATATGCTTGGAAATTCATCAAGGAATCACTCTCGCAGCTCTCTTCTTCTCTACTCAGCCTTCTCTGCTAGATCATGCCAATTAGTCAATTAACTATGCAATCCTCTTGCATACACATCATACACCCTCTCTCATTTTTGAAGAACCCCTTGAGGTTATCTTATGCTTCTTCATCTAGGTAAAATAAATCTTTTCCACTTAATCAAGATCATAGATCTTAGGTTAGGTAAGATCTAACAGATCTTTCCATCTTTACATTTAATTTATTTCTCCAAAGCAATCACTAATTAAATCTTTGATCCATGCATTAATTATGGTTACCCGTACATTTAAATAGTTTGGACCGATCGATCTTATCCTCAATTAACTTTACATATCCCAATAAAATCAAGTATGTCAGCCAGAGATCTCAAATCTCAACAATTACCAAAATACTGTTGCTCGGCCAACACTGTTCTCTTCCGCTCAGCCATCGCTAGTTTCCTCGGAAATTTACTGGCGCTCGGTCATCACAAAGTTTGCTCTGCATAAATTGTTCTTAGTAAACTGTCATCAAAAGATAAACAACACATTACTTTGCCAATGTGCCAACTGATCAAGTACCCTTGTGATTTCCCATAACTCAACCATTTCACTAGGTCTTCTTGTTATCCTTGCCTTCAAATATTCTACATTAGTCAATAGATATGGTGCTCAAACATATAGCAATAGTCTCACCAGTTAAGGTTTGACATCAATGATAAAACAACCATTGTTTCCATTGTAGCTTTGCAATAGTATCCCAATATAGAAAGGATTTTTAAGTCTTGCTCGGTTAAGAGACTTTCTAATTCAATGGTTAAACTAAAATAGTAAATGATTTGTTCACATATACAACAATACTTTTTAGATTTTTAGATCTATTGTAAGCTCATAATACCTTTCTCATCAATGTATCTTTTCAATACCTTTGCTCCACTTCTTTCTGCTTTGTGATGTTGTGCTTCTCTTTTGCTTGGTGTCCGCAGAATTAGCTCTCTTCTTCATCTTCATTGATCAGGTCTGATTGAAGATTTATTTCTTCCTCAGTTTCTCTTCAACATATTCTTTCTCTATTCACCCCTTTATTCATAATGAATTAGCTTGTCTCTTTATAGACATGATTTCTCCATTTCTTAGTTCTTGACTCTCTTGTTCTTGGCATGATCCGCAATTCTAGCCAATCTTGCTTTAAAGCTTTACTTAGGTTTTATCTCATAGATTTCTCTTTGACAACTAGAATAAAACAACTTTAAACCTTTCTCTTATCTCTGGCTTTAACTTTTCAATGAAAACAATATCAACAACCAGTTAACTCCTTCTTTATCTCTTGACAGCTAAGTCTTTTGTTGTTTCTGAACTTCAGTTCCTTTCAATGTTTAACTCTTTTTTAGCATCGGTCAACACTTGAGTTCTCTTCAAGCATCTCCGTCGAGGTTGTCTTTCCATTGGTCATCACTATTAAGTTCTGCTCATCGGTAATGCTTTTGATTCTACTCGTAAGTAATGCTTATTGGGTTTCTTTCTTAGGCATCACTGTGACTTTCCTCTCGGGTTTTTCTATCCGTCGGGGTGCATTGTCCATCTATGTTTGTAGTCACTTAGTGAATATTGATCTTTTATGCATTACTAAAAGCATAACCTTAATCTTTCTGATTGTCTAAAGTCTTTGACATAATGTATATAACCAATCAGGTTATATCAAGTTGACATCAATGACAATACAATACATTAACTTATTTAATATCTTGCATTAACTTTCTGTAGCTTGGTGATCATCAACTTAACATCTTCAACCATTCAATCAGTTATAGTTCATCAATATCTCCCTTTGGCATTGATGGCAACACACTAAATTATCACACTATATTATTACTAATACAATATGAAATATATCAGTTTTAGTTCATCAATCTCTCCCAAATATTATTGTTCTATAACCAATACAAATTTTTGGGTCTCGGTAAGCTCATATAGCTTAGATTTGTTTCTTGTAGAGTGCTCTCTTCAATATTTAATCCCTTCACTAGATATATGTAGCAGTTTCTGATTCTTTCTCTGATGTTGTCTCTCCCTTTGATTGTTCCTCTCCTTGATCATCTCTTTTTCCTTTGACAATAATAAGTCATCTCTCCCTCATGATACTTCTCTCCCTTATGATATCTTCTCTCCCTTTGATGGATATTTCATATGTAATCTCTCCCTTTGGATATTCCCTCCTTTTGGATAATTAGGAACTTCTCTCCCTTTGACAACAATGCCAAAGTAAAAATTGATCATGCCAAAGTTATATCATTTTTCCTTTTAATAATATACTCCTTGAATTTCCCTATCCATCAGCAATACAGTGACTTTGGTTTTTGGTGTTGATGTGTACCTTGTTGTGTACAAATGCATCTTTGTAGTCCATCTCTTAGCTTACATCAACATGAATGATCTTCTGATTATGTGTAGGCTGATGCAACCTCCTAGTCAACTTACTGACTAATAGACAAGGGTTGGACCCCTAGTCTCTTTCTCAGGTACTCAAATGTGTCTTTAGGAAATGGCTTTGTGAATATATCAGCTAATTGTTCCTTTGATTGAACATATTATAGTATCACCTCTTTCTCTTGTACTTTTTCTCTTAAGTAATGATACTTGATTACAATATGTGTAGTATTCGAACGCATGACTGTAGTCTTAGAAATGTTTATTGTACTGGTATTATCACAATAGATAATCACTAGTTCAAGAATATTCATATTCATACCTTGTAGTAACTGTTTGATCCAGGCAATGTTAGAGAATTTTACAGCAGCAACAACATATTTTGCTTCTACAGTAGATTGTGAGATGCATCCTTGCTTCTTTCTTATCCATGTGACAATTCTGTCACCCATGAAGAATGCTACTCTAGCTATGCTCTTTTGGTCATCTAAGTTTCTAGCCTGATCAGGATCTATATAGACTTGAAGCTCAAATTTTCCTTCTCTTTTATACCATAAGCCATAGTCCTCAGAGTCCTTTAGATATCTCAGAATTCTCTTGACAGTATTCATGTGTGATTCTTTGGGATTAGCAGAGAACCTTGCAACTATTCCAACTGCATGTGATATATCTGGTATGGTATGAACAACATACATTATTTTTCCAATGATTGATCTGTACAAGGTCTCATTTACCTCATCTAATTTGTCTTCTTTTGTCAGCTTACATCTAATTTCCATAGGTGTTCCAATTGGTTTGAAATCTTCCATCTTGAATATCTTTAACACTTTCTTGATGTATTTAGATTGTGTGATATATATTCCTGCATCTTGTTGAATAATTTGTAGACCAAGAAAGAATTTGATCTCCCCAAACATTGACATCTCAAAATCTTTTCTCATTTCATTAGCAAAGGATTTACATAACATAACATTACCCCCAAATATAATATCATCAACAAATATTTCAGCAATCAAAATATTACCATCAGTATCTTCTTTTAAGTATAGATTGATATTTTCACTTGTTATTACAAATTCAATGCTTATGAGATAGGAGTGAAGTCTTTCATACCAGGCTCTAGGTACTTGTTTCAATCCATACAATTCTTTGTGTAGTCTACATACCATGTTCCTCTTGTCTAGATCAACAAACCCTTATGGTTGTTCAATGTATACCTCTTCATCCAGTATTCCATTTAGGAATGCAAATTTGACATCCATCTGGTATACCTTGAATCCTTTGAATGCATCATAAGAAAGTAAAATTCTTACTCCTTCTAGTCTATAAATAGGTGCAAAGGTTTGTCCATAATCAATACCTTCTTCTTGTGCATACCCCTTGCATACTAACCTTGCTTTTTTTTTTTCTTGTGACTTCTCCATTCTCATTCAGCTTGTTTCTGAATATCCATTTGGTATGGATGGCATTCTTGTCATCTAGTCTTAGTACTAATGTCCATGTGTTTTTCTTCTCAATATGTTCTATCTCTTCATTCATAACATTGACCTAGTATTCATTTTCAAGTGCAATATTAACAGATTTAGGGTCAAAATCGCAAAGTAAACATCT
Organism: Thuja plicata; assembly: GCA_018584345.1. Classification (NCBI taxonomy): domain Eukaryota; kingdom Viridiplantae; phylum Streptophyta; class Pinopsida; order Cupressales; family Cupressaceae; genus Thuja; species Thuja plicata. The sequence continues at coordinate 580,343 of MU224040.1, read as the reverse complement.
AGTGTTTAGTGACTTACTTCTTGTTCTCATTCCAACCTTCTTGTCTCCTATAATCTGATTCTATGGATGATGTCTTCTGACATACTTGGAAAGTTTCATTTTAGCTCTTTTTCCATCATTTTGATCATCATCTTGACCTTCATTCTTATCTCCATCTCTTGGAACATCATTTTGAGAATCTTCCTGATTTTCGGTAATTGTAGCCTGATGCTCAGGTGCAATGTTCTGTTGCTCAGGAGTGATACATTGTTTCTCAGGTAGAGTGTTAGGTTCTTCGGTGTAAACAAACTTGTTGTAGTCTTCTAGTTCTCTTTTTCTTTCCTCATCATTTTTCTCTCATATTCATCTATTCTGACATTTGCACTTTCAATGATCTTGTTAGAGGACTTGTTAAGACATTTATAAGCCTTGCTTTTGGTGGAATACCCTAGAAGGATACCTTTATCACTTTTGGAGTCAATATTTCCATTTCTATCATATTTAAAAATATAACATTGACTACCAAAGATTCTGAAGTAACTTACATTGGGTGTGTAACCATACCAAAGATCATAGGGTGTCTTCTTGGTGTCTTTCTTCAATTGTACTGTGTTCAATCTATAGACAACAATACTGACAGCTTCCCTCTAGAATGTTTGAGAGATTCTTTTCTTTATCATCGGAGTTCTTGCACAATCAACAATGGATTTATTTCTTCTTTCAGCAATCCCATTTTGTTGTGGTGTTCTTGGTGTAGAAACATGTCTTTTAATTATGTGCTCATTGCAATAGTTAGTGAATTCATCATAAACAAATTATCCCCCTCTATCTGATCTTAAGAATTTCAATTCCTTACCACTTTTCTTTCTACCATAGCTTTATACCATTTAAACATCTTGAATGCTTCTGATTTTTCTTTTAAGAACATAATTTTCATCATTCTAGAATAATCATCAACAAAGAGAATGAAATATCTATCACCATAGTAACTCTTTGTTCTCATAGGTCCATATAGATCAGTATGGACTAATTATAGAATAGAATTAGATGTATGGGATTTTCTCTTGAAATTAGAATTTATCATCTTACCTTCTTGACAATTCTTACACATGATATGCTCAGGTTTTGACATGCTCGGTAAGCCTCTTACTTTCCTTTTATTATTTATCTTTATCATGTTGTAAGAATTCACATGAAATAATCTCTTATGCCACAACCATATGTCTTTGTTTCTAGCCATTAAAAAAGTGGTGTTTATATCATCAAGATAGAATAGGTTACCTTTGGCCTATTCACCAGTTTTGATCAACCTTCCTGATTCATTGAAGATATTTGCCTTCTTATTCTCAAATGCTACTCGGTGACCTGTGTTATTCAGCTGTGAAACACTTGGTAGATTATAATTTAGTCCTTTTACCCAGTATGCATTTTCACATTTGATCAGGTTATTCAGCATTATAGTTCCTTTACCTTCAATTGGACAAGGTTTGTCATTACCCATTCTTACTAATCCACCATTATAGTACTCAAAAGTTTCACACTTTTGTTTATCACCGATCATGTGGTGAGTGCATCCAATATCTATAATTGAGACATCATTCTTACTAACCTTAGATATGAGTGTAGTCTTTACGTGCCTTTCTTCTTCATCTGAATCATCCTTCATGGCCACAAATACCATCTCAATGTCTTCATCAGATTCGGTGTCAGTATCTCCATCTCTATTCTCAGCTAGGTAACAAGATTTCTTCCCTTTGTCCTTGTAATCTCGGGTATCTCTTCTATCAGATTGTTGGTTGCTTCGGTAATCTCTATTGTCACTTCTATCAAACTTATTTTCAAATGATCTATCATTACTTCTATCATCATTTCTTCTGTTAGGACATCTAGCATCAAAGTGTCCAATCTCTTTACAATTAAAACATACAAGTGGTAATTTACCTTTGTATCTACTTTTGCTTCTCTGCAATCTTCTAGCCATTAGTTCTTCAATCTCATCAAGATCTTGGTAATCACTATCACTTTCACTATCATTTCTAATAGTGTGTTTATGACTTGACTTACTTATTTTCAAAGAAGATTTGAATGCAAACTCAATAGATGGTAAGACACTATTATCAAAGTTATTCATCTCAAATAAAATTAGTCTACCAACCAAGATATCTAGAGTGACATTATTGTTTTCTACTTCTCTCATTTCTTGTATAGAAGACACTCTAATAGCATATACAAGCAGTAAGGTTCTTAGGATGTTACTCACCACTGTCTCTTCTTCAAGTATGCCTCCAACTCCTCGGATAGCATTGACTACCTCTTTTATTCTACAACTATACTAAGTGATATTTTCTCCTTCTCTCATTCTTAGGTCATCAAATTTACCTCTTAGGCTTTCTTCCTTAGCTCTTAGTACATTAGCATCTCCTCCATGTACCAACTTCAATTTATCCCACATTTTCTTTGTAGAGGTGTAGTTTTTGACATCTTCAAACTCAACATCAGAGAATGAGGAAGCAAGCTCTATCATCATGCAATTATGCTCATGATTTTCTCTTAATTTTTCAATTGTGTGAGGTCCTATAGGCAACACAAATTTAGTATCTAAGTATTGAACAACATCATTTCCAATACCTAATAGGTGGATTCTTATTCTAATTTTCCATGATGCAAAGTTGTCCTTGTTCAACTTGGGCACATCTCATTTCCTCATCTTGTGATCTTTTGCTTAGGTCTTGAAACCTTCCTTCTAAGAACACAAGCTCTGATACCAATTATTAGAATAACTAAGGGGGGGTGAATCAGTGGCCTCAAACAATTTCCAATAAATCAACCCAAAAACTTAGTACCACAATATTAAGCCTCTAGTTATCTTTAGTCCTACAAGATGAATGCTTTGAAATAATCTCAACAAATAACTATTGCTCATAGTTCAATGTTAAACCTTATTCTTACTATTTACTGATTAGCAGTCTTTCATTTACCAAAATGCAATAAATAACTTAGAGTATACCGATCAATCCAGATTAGTTATGTGTAATGCAAAACACCAAAGTAATGACTCATAAACACATTGACACATGGATTTTTAATGTGGAAACCCTGTTAAGGAAGAAACCACTTGGGACTGGTAACCCAAAATTTTCACTCTTCTAAAGTGAGCTCAGTGAAGAGCCAACCATGTTAAAGGTTACAAACACACTGTTAGGTGTGACCTTTTTAGAGGATTTAAATAGAATAGTTTGTCACTTGATATCGGGCATCTCTATGCTACCTTTATGACCAAACCCAATGTAGTTTGTCAAATGGTATCTGGAATCTCATGCTATCTTCATGACCAATATTTTTGATACTCCTTGAGATGTATCTCAATATACAAATGATTTTTAAGTCCTACTCGGTTAAGAGACTTTCTGATTCAATGGTTAAAATGAAATAGTAAATGATCTGTTCACATATACAAAAAAAAATTGTAGATTTTCAAATCTATTATAAGCTCATAATACCTTTCTAATCAATGTATATTTTCAATACCTTTTCTCCACTTCTTTTTTCTCTATGATACTATGCTTCTTTCTTGCTCAGTGTTCGCAGAATTATCTCTGTTCTTTAGCTTGATTGATCAAGTCTGATTGAAGACTTCTTTCTTCATTAGTTTCTCTTCAGCATCTTCTTTCTCTATTCACCCCTTTATTCGTAATGAATTATCTTGTCTCTTTATAGACACAATTTCACCATTTCTCAGTTCTTGACTTTCTTGTTCTTGGTGTGATCCGCAATTATAGCCAATCTTGCTTTAAATATTTACTTCAGTTTTATCCCGTAGATTTCTCTTTGACAACTAGAATAAAAAAAATTTAAATATTTCTCTTATCTATGGCTTTAAATTGTTGATGAAAATAATATTAACAACCAGTTAACTCCTTCTTTATCTCTTTCTAGCTAAGTCTTTTGTCATTTCTGAACTTCAGTTCCTTTCAATGTTTAACTCTATGTTAGCTTCGGTCAACACTTCAATTCTCTTCGGGAATCTCTGTCAGGGTTGTCTATCCTTCGGGGTTTTCTATCCATCGGGAATCACTGTGAAGTTATTCTCATTGGTAATGCTTTTGATTTTTCTCGTTAGTAATGCTTGTCAGGTTTCTTTGTCGGGCATCAGTGTGACTTTCCTCTCAGGTTTCTTTGTCCTTCAGGGTGCACTGTCTGTCAGTGTTTGTAGTCACTTAGTGAATACTGATCTTTTATGCATTACTGAAAGCATAACCTTAATATTTCTAGTTCTTTGAATTCTTTTACACAATTTATATAACCAATAAGATTATATCAATTTGACATCAATGGCAATATAATACATTAACTTATTTAATGTCTTGTATTAACTTTCTGCAGCTTGGTGATCATCAACTTAACATCTTCAACCATTCAATCATTTATAGTTCATCATCTTGATTAAGTACCATATTGATAAAATCAAGGTGGATTTTATCTTTCTTTAGGAAACCAAGGTTAGCTCTAAGGGGAGAGAAAATTTAGAAAATATTATAAAAATTGGTCAGGGTGTTTAAAGGATTCCTAAGGCACCGAAGGTGGTTTGGGGATTATGTGGGCTACAAATAGCATATATCTAAAGCTTTATGAATTGCATCACAATTATATGTTTTATTTTGTTAGAAGTTAGTTTTTGGATATTGAGTTCATTTTATTAAATATTGATGGACCTATTCAAACTAAGGACATATTAGATTTATGGAATTGTGTTTGAAGCAAGATTAAGAATCCAAACAATAATAGGACTATTCAAGATGGTGACTTCAATTCTATCTTGGACCTATGTGAGAAGAGTGGATTAAAAGAAATCAATAAAGTAATGATGAAATTTAGAGATTTCATAGATAAGGCTAAAGTGGTTGATTGCATTCCAAAAAATGGAGTATACAAGTGGACCAATTATAAGGAAGGCTTTACTAACTTTATGGAGAGGATTGACAAGTTTTTGATTGGGCTCAGTTAGATGAATGATTCAAATAGATGTGAATCAAGCATTCTCAATATGTTTGGATCATCTATTAGTGCTCTTAGACATTCAGCTAAGTGAGTGTCCAAGGAAGGGATACTTTAAATTTGAGAACATGTGATGGTGTAATACCACTCTTGTGAACTGGGTGGAAGGAATCTAGTTTTTAGATTCTACAATTGTGAATAATAGAGATACCATTGAAACAAAGGTGGTGAGGTACTTTTGTTCCCTCCTAGATTCTCAGGAAATGTAAAACCACATCTGGGAGTATTCAGTAATTGATTGCATTCCTAAATGTATAGGAGAAGAGGAGAACACAATTTTGAATTCCCCATTAATATTGGAGTTAAAAAGGTGTGCCACTTCCAACTACATTGTGATAGGGCACCTAGTCCAGATGGATCCTCGACTAAGTTTTATCAAACTTGCTAGAGTTTTGTTGGAATAGAGGTATGCAAATTAGCATACAATATTAGGAAGAGTAAGAAATTTGTAAAGAACATCAATAATACTTTTATTTCCTTGATCCCAAAGAAGAATAAATGCATGACATTCATATATTACAGACCTATCTTATTTCACAATACAATTCACAAGATTGTGGCCAAAGCTCTAGCGAATAGACTAAAGAGGATATTGGAGAAAATCATTTCAAAGGAGCTTCCTAGCTTCACACCTAGAAGGGAAATTTTTGACAGCGTCATTGTAACTTTTGAAGTTTTACTCTATCACCTAGAAAGAACAAGAGGTATGAAAATTAAATTAGATGTTAGCAAAGCATATGACTAGGGTTCATTGGTATTTTTCGATGGCAGTCATCAAAAAATTCAGTTTCAAAAATGAATGGTTAGAAATCATCCAAAAGTGCATCTCAACACCTCACTATTCATTATTTTTGAATGATTCAATGTGTGGTTTCTTTCAGGTAATGAGTCACTAAGACATGCGGACCCGCTATCTCCATTTCTATTTGTTATTATGGGTGAGGCTATGATAACATTATTTTGCCATTAGTATACTTAGAGAAAAAAACATAGACAACAAGCATTACCGGCATATAGCAAGCATCACCGGTGAATCACAAGTAGTAGCGGTGAAATACAAGCATACCCGACAGGACAAAGAATTTTGAGAAAAATGCTAAGTATAAAATGTGACAAGCATCACCGACAACCACAAGCATCACCGACGACCACAAGCATCACCGACAACCACAAGCATCACTGGGGACCACAAGCATTACCGGCGATAGTTTTCAAAACTAACCCGACAGAAATAGAAAAGGCATATCCGATGACCAGTGCAAGAAGGAACACCAACGATCAAGAAAACTGACCATCAGAACCAACAGACAGATCAAGAACCCGCAAATTGTGGATCTGAGTTTTACATGACGATTAAAGCAATGTAATTCTATTTATAGAGTTTTATTTTGTTTTAATTCATATTAGATGGTCATGCAAGCTTTATGTACATTCTTTAAAGCATCCTAATGGATCTAAATAATATCTAACTACAGATCAAGATCAAGTTGTATATCTTAAATCTAGAGTTAACTTACGAATGCATGAATCAAGAATTGAACCTAAGCTAGTATAAATAGATGTTCATACTCAATTGTGAGCATATGAATTCTTTATAATTGATAGCCACAAAGAGCATCTAAGGAGAAGAAGGCAGAATTCATGCAAAGATCATAAATAGAATACATCAGTTATCAAGAACACACAGAGGCTACCGACGAGCAGATAAAGGTAATACTCAATCATGGAAGGATGATTAATAGTATTTTTGGAGCTTTAGAGGATCTGTTATCAAGCAACTGAAGATTGCATATTCCATCAGATCAAAGACCTATGTAGTTGCATTCTAACAAGTGCATTACATCTAAAATCCTTTTGTAGAAGGTAGACTTAACTGTCCTTTGTAAATATCTTAACAGAGTGCACACTTAACAGTGTTTTTGAAAGCTTCAAACAAAGTAGATCTTAACAGGGTAGGTCATCAAAAGTGACCAAAATTGTAAGCCTTAACTAGCTCTTCTTATCTGTAGATAGTGAAGTTTGTGGGTAACAATCCCCACCGCAGTTTTTACTTCCTTAACAGGAGTTTTCTGCGATATCATATCTTGTGTCATGTGTTATCTAATTTCATGAATGTTTCTATTATTGTTACATATCAAAAGAATGTATGATATGATTTCATATGCATAAAGAAAGATGAATAGATAGATAAGTTTAATTGCAAATTGATGACTAAGGGTTAATGGGTTAACCAAGAAAAGTTTTAGAGGTACTAATTCACCCCTCCCCTCTTAGTACATCATCTCAATATAATTCCAACAATTGGTATCAAAGCTAAGTCTCTCTCTTGAAAATCTTAAAGACTTGAGAGAAAATATTAGAGCAATGGATAAGTTCAGACTGGATATGACTATTGAGAATGAGCAGTTACAGATGCAAATAAACTTTGAGTAGTATAAGGAGGCGAAGATAAAGCTAAGAAAACTTCTTGATGAAAGACAGATTATGGCAACCAGGCTGAATGAGAAAGACTACAAAGAAATGTAAATACAAGAGTACTTTGAAATAGTAGAATCATCATTGAGCAAAGCTTCAGATGCATCAGTTGAAGAAATTATAAGTATGCAAGAGATCAATCTACATCTGACAAATCAAATCAAGATGCTGCAAATTGGTCAAGAGACTCAAATGGTAAAAATGATTGATGTTATGAATGATGCAAGAAAAGCAGAAAATGAAAGAACACTATCCATTGATGATAGGAGGAAAATTACAAAGAAGCTACAAGATAAAGAATCAAAGATTCAAAGACTCACTGAGCATCACCATGAGGTCACCAACCAGATTATTCTTATGAGTCAAGAAGCTAACAGACTAAATACAAAACTCATAGAAAGAATACAGACCATTGGTGAACTAAGGGAAGAAAATGAAAAATTAAAGTATGAAATCAGAGTTCAGAATCCACACAATGAACTGATCAAAAATGCTGAGGATAGCAACAAACCAAGGATAACTTTAAGAAACACCCCTCTAGAAAAATATATAAAATCCTGGCGAATCTTTGATTTTATTTTTAGAAAAAATAATTCCTATTGGCGAATCTCTCAAATTTTGGGGAATACAAATTATTTGTATTGGCGAATATTTTTTAATCAAAATTTTTTTGTAGAAAATAATGGCGAATCTCAAGCAATAACCAAAATTTCATTAATGACCATGGAAAATAATTATATTTAAAGAAAAAAGAGTTCTTATAGAAAATTATTAGGCTAACTATGAAAATATTTTATGGGTTTAAGGGAACTCTATAGTATCTAGTTGCTACCATTTATTTAAAATATAATCAAACAATCCTCATTGTATTGTGTGAGATAAATGTATCGTTATTTTTATTATTATAATAGGACCCAAAATTTCTTCAGTGTCATTGATTTATCAACAATCCAAAGGAAATCTTAACCGTGATGAGCGTTACAAATAAGATAGTAAAATTTTTGCCTCATGAAATATAATGAAGATCACTAGATTATATTTTAAATCAATAATGACAACTAATATTGGTGACACAACCCTACTATAACTAATAGTTATGATATATTATTGGTGAATTAATTTAG
>MU224040.1:560948-571109 GCA_018584345.1 Thuja plicata | reverse complement strand
CATACACACAAGGAATGCTAGAAAAAGAACAACAAGGCATGGACTCAGAAAGAAACTGATAAAAGCTACAAACCAACCAAAGAGGGTAACTCATATGTTTGGGACTATAACACATGGGTAAATTGCACAGAATGTGGAAGGTATGGTCATATTGCTGCCAACTGTATGAGAAAGTGGACCAGAAGGTCAAGAGGATGGACCAATCCAGGTATGACATGTCTGCATTTTCATAAAGTTGGACATGTGATAAAAGATTGCAAAGACCAACTAACAGACACAAATACTCATCCCAATGGAAATACCATTGATGACATCAAAAGAATAAGAAACAAGATGTGGGTAAAAGCTAAAAATACTAAAGGTGATAGTACAAGCAATGCAAATGGTGACACCCCATTCACTGGATCTGGTGACATCACTACATCTAACTAGATTGCACAAGTAAGTATGGAACTGCATTATCACATGTTTTATTATGCATCAGTTCCATTACACATAGTTCATATTGTTATATAGGCATGATAAAGATGCTATATATTGTTACTTGATAATCTACTATAAAGCAACCATCGGTTATTGGGCACAATCTGCATCGGTGAACACACATAGAAAAGACATGTAATACTTACCAGAATGTATCAGTCATTACACAAGTTGTGTGTAACCTAATGAGTATCGGTATACACTAAATCTACAAAAGGTGTTGTCGCAATATCACCAACGATCATCGATGAAGTCTCTAACACCGCTAAGCTACCCTGATGCTTTGCAAAGACACCAAAGGATTTATGAATGTATTTACCGATGGAGGTAGTCTTCATAAACTGATGAAGTTGGTAAGCATTAATGACAACTTAGGGCACCAAAAAGTATAAAAGCCTGACAGGTAAGCTCATTTTCACACCCACAATTTTTGAGCAGCGCAGAGTAGAGAAGAGCAATTTTTGAGCAGTTTGAGAAGCGACCCACCAAAAGTCATTCACTAAGAATATAGATTCAAAGGAGATCACAGACATTCATTAAGTTCATTCACTCATCGATAAGCACTACTTTGATTTATGAAAATCCCTAAAATCTTGAAAATGATGGCATCAACATCTAGGGTAGAGAAACTTAAGGACAAAAAGAAGAAACCATTTAAGCTTGTTAAAAGAGGGGCATGTGCTAAATCAAAATATAAGTTACATCCTAAGATAGCCTCTCAACTAGATAGTTCTGGAGCATTATCCTGAATCCTAGCTAGGGTTTTATTGGTCGAGGATGTTAGGTCCTATATACACTATAAGATCTTAGAGATAGGAGATCTAGACCTAGACAATGCCTATAAGGCACTTTGTGATGATGGTGGCAAGCTCAAAGAAGATCATAAACACTTAGAAGTGAAAGGTCTGACAAATGCACTTCATTTCCTGAAGGTTTTTAAAATAGAATGGATTAAGATTGTTCTAAGTAGAGTACATAATAACACTTTGTGGTTGAACAAACCAAAGGCTATAACAAAAGATGTTATACACATAGTGACAGGCTATCCAACAACTGACAAAACTCAAGCTCACAAACATCCTTCTATTGCAGAAGTGGAAAAGTTAACCAATGCTAGATCTAACAAGAGGGCACTGAAGGTAAACACTATCACTGACGTAGAGCTAAAATTTGGTGCTTGCGTAGTTGGATATAAGATATTTCAAGCTAGTAGAATGAACAGTATCTCTAGCACATCAATGAGCACAACCTACAAAATCATCAAACTGGGGAAGAAGATGGATCTAGCAAAGATCCTATTGCATCAATTTGAGGAGAACATGTGCACCAAAAGGTCTTCATGGAAAAACACATGTAAGTTTGGTTCCCTCATATTATGTATATTCTTCTACTTTGAAGAGTACTTTCCTTCAATTGGAAAAGTAGCATGGGACACCATCAGACCCATTACCGTGCAGATTAGTGAATTCATTGAAACACTAGGTACATATTTTGACAATGTTATGCATGAGTACTTTAATTCAATTAAGGATATGCTATAAGAAAGGAGTAGAATTCCTGAAAGTCTAATTGAGGAACACAAAGATGACATTTTTTTTATGGTGGATACTGACTTCACCTACATTCAAGAAGTAGTCCCAAGGAAATCTTGGCTAGAAAAGCTTGATTATGAAATCAAAACTGGGTTAGGAACAAAAGCAATAAAAGCATTATTGAATGAACCTGTTAACAACAAACAACTGAGATTTGGCACATATGTGGAAGCCAAACTAAAGATTAAATCAACTCTTGTTGTCAAGAAGGCTGTCAAGCAGTCTAAAAGAATGGTCAAGATTTTGAGAAAGAACTTGAAGATATCTTCTGATGGTGAAGAAGAAGAAGAGGGAAAAGAGGATCAAGAAGACAAGGAGGAACAAGAAGGTAGGGAGGAAGACACCAAGAAATATCTTCCCATCAGTGAAACAACAAAGCAACAAGAATCAGAGGAAGAGAAATCTGATTCACCACCTCCTCCTCCATCTAAAAAGTCTAGAACAAGAAGCCGAATGGCTAAGGATACTAGTCCTTCACCTATGGTAAAAGGGAAGGTGTACATGAGGAAACCTGCACCTATAAAGGCTAAACAACCACCTAGGGCACCTGCAAAGAGGAGAAAGTATGTTCAGACAGATGAAGAATTAGAAGATTCAACAATGGATGAACCTGATGCTGTCAGACTAGCAAAGGAAAAAGAAAAAGTTACATCACCATCTGAAGAAATTGATGACATATGTAAGTCTATTTCTGAAGCTACATCTATTGGACATCCTAAAATTAGGAAATGGTTAAGGTGGGATACAGTAGAACAAAATAAGATTGAAGATGCACTTATTGCTAAGATGTGCAAACACTATTATGTCCCACTGCACTTCACTTCAAAGGATGTTCCACAAGAACTTTTGGATAAGATATCCTATAGATTCACTTTTGCACTTCATGAGGAGAAGATGATAAGAGAAAGAGTTCTAGTCTCTCTTATGCCTCCTAAATAAACAAGAGAGGAAATCAATGAATTCATGAAGAAATATACAAAGAAATTCTCACCTAAACTGAGAGCTTACAAATTTCTTCAAGAGAAACTTATAGAGCTGGAGGAAGACACTCACACAATGTGGAGTAAGATATTAACTCCTGATAAGAAAAATAGTCCTGAAAAGGAACCTATCAACACAATAGGTCACTCAATAGTTGAGTTGCAGAATGAAGAGGTATAGATCATAGGTCAGAAGCAAATAGATGTTATAAATGAATATTGGTCAAAATATGGCCAACATGATCAAGTACTGGATATCCCCATCCACATTAACTTGGAGCATGAAGAAGTTACCAAAGAGGAACTTTCAATAAAGGGTAACTTAGATATGGATATGAATGATGATTCATGGTTAGACAACATTGTCGACACCATTACAAGAAAAGACCCTACAACAGATATGAAAAAAGATGAAGATATCACTTCTACAAGGGTTAATACCGATGAACAGGACAAAGCTATTGACACTGTAACTGTCAATACGCCTACAAATATGAATATATTGATAGATGCTATAGATATATAGTCCAGCCAGGACATATCAAAGAAAGATGATGATATACCCAAGGATATGGGTACAAATGAAAATCAAGGTGCATCCAATACTCCAAAGGATACTGACACAGAAATGAAGGATGATACCGATGAGCAGAAAGATATATCAAAGGAAAAACATCAAGAGGCAGAGAAAACTACAGAGGATACCTCAAAGAAGGTTGTAGAGAAAGAAAAGAATGAGAATGTAAAGAGAAATTAGGAGTTAAAACAAAAGGAAGACTCATCTATTGAAACACCCAAGGAACATGAGGAGACGTCTTCACCAAACTGGCAGGTGATTACAAAACAGGTACAAAAGGATGCCTCAACCTCTATACACTCACCAACAAAATCTACATAATCACAGGCCTTACAAATGGTATTACATCAATCTGCCACAATTACCAGCCAAAGAAAAAGAAGAAGAAAATAGTAAAGAAGGACATATTGGCTGTAACACTTGATGAAGTAATTGAAGTTCCAAACTGGGACATTACCACTTTGGATAGTGACAAAATTCAAGAGTTTGAAGTGCTTTGTCAAAGGAAAGCCATACAAAAGAAAATGATCAAAGAACACAGAGAACATGGCACTTGACAAGGCTAAGGAGATACTCCAACAACTGGTTCCTGAAGTGAAAATTGATGAAAATACTTCAGTTAAGGAATAGATTGATGTTCTTACTGACACTATCACAGAACAAGGGATAGAGGCAGATCAAGCAATGGAAGAGCAAGCAGAGAAGAAATATCAATTCAATCTAATTGATAAGATAAGCCAAGAATTGGCATTGAACAAGGTCAAGCTCTTCAAACTTAGTGATGAACTGGAGCCAATGATTGATGAGGTAATCACCTTAGTTCAAAAGATGTGCACACTTGAAAACTTTGCAAAGGAGAACAGTGACAAGCTTGCAGAAATTGATACAAATGTCACTAAAAGTGCACAAATCCTAACCTCACATGTCGATAGCATAAAGGCACATCATGACACAGTCATTGAGGAAAATAGGCTTAGGCAGGAAATATGGGATGTTGAGACCCAAGTTAGAGGTGAGATCACAGAACTCCAAGCTCATATCTTACCAAATCTCACAATACTTCAGCAACATATTTTAGAAGCTAGAAATCTAATAGCAACCCTAGAGATGTCTGTAGTAGACATCATATATGATATTCATGTGAGGATTTCACTAGAGCACATGTCTCCAGAAATTCTGAAAGAAAAATGGGAGAAGATGATGGAGGAAGTCAAGTCCTCACATTCCCAACTTTTTGGAAAGTTGTAAGTACCTTTGTCCTTAGAATCAAAAAAGGAGGAAAGGCAATGTATATAGTTATGTACAATACAAATATCTAGACAATACATATATCTGAAAAAGAAAGAAAAAGATAAAGGATATATATATATATACTTACACTTACTGGCACATACATAGGGGGAGTCATTCAAATGACTAAGGAAAAAGTATACACAGGTGTACATACTAAGACACTCAGTATGTTGCACATATCATGTTTTTTATACTAATGTCAAAGGGGGAGATTGATGACATTATTTTTCCATTAGTATACTTAGAGAAAAAAAATAGATAGTAATCATTACTGGCAGATAGAAGGCATCATCGGTGAACCACAAGCAGTACCGGTGAAATGCAAGCATACCTGATAGGACAAAGAATTTTGAGAAAAATGCTAAGTATAAAATGTGACAAGCATCACCGGTGACCACAAGCATCACCGGTGAACACAAGCATTACCGGCGACATAATTCTCAGAACTAACCCAACAGAAACAAAAAAGGCATATCCGACGACCAGTTCAAGAAGGAACACCAACGATCAAGAAAACTGACCATCAGAACTGACAGATAGATCAAGAACCCACAAATTGTGGATCTGAGTTTTACACGATGATTAAATCAATGTAATTCTATTTATAGAGTTTTATTTTGTTTTAAATCATATTAGATGGTCATGCAATATTTATGTAAATGCTTTAAAGCATCCTAACGAATCTAAAGCATATCTAACTACAGATCAAGATCAAGTTGTATATCTTGAATCTAGAGTTAACTTGCGAATGCATGAATCAAGAATTGAACCTAAGCTAGTATAAATAGATGTTCATACTCAATTGTGGGCATATGAATTCTTTATAATTGATAGCCACGAAGAGCATCTAAGGAGCAGAAGGTAGAATTCATGCAAAGATTAGAAACAAAATACATCAATTATCAAGAACACACAGAGGCTACCGACGAGCAGATAAAGGTAATACGCAATCATGGAAGGATGATTAATAGTATTTTTGGAGCCTTAGAGGATCTGTTATCAAGCAATTGAAGATTGCATATTCCATCAGATCATAGACCTATGTAGTTGCATTCTAACAAGTGCATCACATCTAAAATCCTTTTGTAGAAGGTGGACGTAACCGTCCTTTGTAAATCTCTTAACAGAGTGCACACTTAACAGTGTTGTTGAAAGCTTCAAACAAAGTAGATCTTAACACGTCTCTACTGTAATACTCCTAACAGGGTAGGTCATCAGAAGTGACCAAAATTGTAAGCCTTAACTGACTCTTCTTATCTGCAGATAGTGAAGTTTGTGGGTAACAATCCCCACTGCAGTTTTTACTTCCTTAATAGGAGTTTTCTGCGATATCATATCTTGTGTCATGTGTTATCTAATTTCATAAATGTTTCTATTATTGTTACATATGAAAATAATGTATGATATGATTTTATATGCATAAAGAAAGATGAATAGATATATAAGTTTAATTACAAACTAATGACTAAGGGTTAATGGGTTAACCAAGAAAATTTTTAGAGGTACTAATTCACCCCTCCCCTCTTAGTACATCATCTCAATATAATTCCAATAGGCTATACTGCTTTACTTAAAAAAACTAAGGGAGGAGAATCTTCGTAATGGAACTAAGACTACTAATGGACCCAATCCAATTACACATGCTCAATTTTATGATGATACCATACTATTTGGAGAAGCTACAGTAAGGGAGGCGGATGTAATCAAAAGAGAAATAGAAAATTACTATTTGCAATAGGTCATGAACAAAGAAAAGTCTTAGATGTATTTTTTCAACACAAAGAAAGAAGCAAAAAAGAGAATTGCAAAAATAATTGGCTTTTTAATCTTCCTTCTACCTTGCAAATATCTCAATGCCCCTCTTGTTTTAGAATGTGAAAAATAATGCATTGGGAAGATACACTGATAAATTGTAGGAACAAGGTGATTGCTTGGAAAAATAAGCGGTTATAATTGGATGGAATGATTTCAATGAATAAGTCATTTTTATTATTTGTTGATTTATGTGATGTCATGTTTCAAATTGAAAAATAAAGAAATCACAAATCTTGAAAGCTACAAATAATTATGTGGGAGGGATCTAACAATGATAAGAGGATTCCTTTAGTTTACTCTGGCCTCGTACTTGAGGTCTTCATTTTGGGGCAAGGATCATCACCCAGAGGATTGAAAGAAATTAAGGAATCCTTGATTATACATAGATCATATGTTATCTAGATGCCTGATTAACCCCATCAGGGCAGGGAGCACTCAAAGAATTTTCTCAGCACCAGCTAGCACTAACCAAGCCCATTAGTTGGTTAGTCGGGTTATTTCTGTTAGAAACACTGAGAGGGGGGGGGGGGGGAATCAGTGTTTATCTATTAATTNCACTGAGAGGGGGGGGGGGGTGAATCAGTGTTTATCTATTAATTATATTTCAGCCAATTATCAAATGTGCATCCAAAGAAACATAACACAAGAACACATAACACATGATATTATTACGGAGAACCTTGATCAGAGGAAAACTCCGGTGGGGATTAGTACCCATAAATATTTTACTAGGTATAATGAACCTGTTAAAGTTCCTTTGCCCTGTTAGAAGCAGTCTTTACAAATTAAGTACAATGACCTGATTAAAGGTCTGACCTTGTTAGCAGTCTTTTACAAAACCCTATTAAAGGTATATGGCTCACTAACTAGGCTCACTGCCCAATAAGATGAAGGCTACAACCCTCTGAATGTTGATATGCACTATATCAAAAATGAACTGCTGTAATGACACTGTTGTCTGATCAGTTCCTTGTATGTGTGAATGCTCTTACTCCTTTAAAGAGCTATATCATCTACTGACTTCATTATACTTCTCATATTTATCTTCCTCATACTTCATAATTGACTCTTGTAACATAACATACTTATATGTTTACAATTGAATAGGCGCGACCCAAAACATAACACTAGTCGGCCTTTAAACCAAAATATACAATGCTTCTGAACAAGTCGGCCTAAGCGTGTTTACTACAACATTAATTACATTAATAAAAACTTATAACTAAAGGTGCTTAGCCATTACATTATAAAATCATTCACGCTGATCAAAACTATGGTCGGCTTCCATGCTCTATTTCCTGGACTGCAGGTCTACTGATCTGCTTGTAACTTTTCTTTACTGATGTTCCGTACTTTGTGCATCTAGATCTAGCATGTATATACACCATAGAGTATATACCTAAGAACTCATGGTCTGGTGTGATCTCTAACATATGCGTTGATGTATTGATCTCTGTATGTGTTTGTCTGCCCTATTTTCACACTTAGTCATTTTGTCTTTCATGATAGAACTTAAGTATGACTTTGTTGCCATGATTGACAACACAAAATAATTCATGCTTCCTCAGGAAGTCAACTTTCCAACAATCTCCCCCTTTGTCATTTATGGCAACAAAGGAATGTGTCTAAGTTACTCAAAGTGACTACATACAAAAATGACTATATATCATAATACTTAATGATATATACATATATACTTCTCTACATATACACATTCTATACTACTCCCCCTTTGACATTAATGACAAAGGTGTGAAAAAACTATAAGTATTCAACATACTTACTCCATGTAAACTTCTGGGTACACAACTTGAGGAGATTGAATCTCTTTCTGCCAAAAGACTTTCATTGCATCAACTGTCTGAAGATGTGCGCATAAAGCATATGTCAATCCCTCCATTTTTATCAGATCCATGCAAGGACCTTGATCATATGTCTGTATGGTGTTATCAATCTATTTTATGTTCTCATTAAGAACTGCTAGAGATGGCGCAAGTGTATTTCTCAACTGAGTTTGTCTTATTCTGATCTTGCTAATTTCCAATTTTGCCTTCTCAATTTTGTCCAACTGACCTTGATAGACATTATTTCATAGGTTCATATCTTGTGTGGAGTTTTCAACTAATTTCCTTATGTTATCCACCATTTCCTCTACTTCTACTATCTTTTTGGTGTGCTCAGAGGTGACCTTCACTCTGTCCATGTAGTTTGCAATAACCTTCTTTCCTTTTGCTGCCAACTCTTTAAGTATAGATTGCCCAATCTTTAGGGAGTTCAAATCTAAGGTAAATTTATTTACCAATTCATTTAGTCTCTCCTTATTGTATTCATTTTCTAAAATCTTAGTAGCTGATTCTACTAAGCTAGTGAAATGTGTTTTGAAGTTTGTCAGTATGCTATCCACATGTTCAACTGTTTGAACTTTAGCAACTTTCTTATCAGCAAGAACTAATTCATTCAAAATGTTTATTGATTCCATAAAGTGAGGGTTCCTCATCACATGTTTCTCTTTTTCCTTTTCCATGGCAAGGACGTTGATCTTGATAAGGTCTTCTTCTCCCCGTGCATCCAAACTTGTTGAGTCAAGAGTTAACCTTGACAACAATGAGGTAGATGGTTGAGTGGATGGTGAGAATAAAGTATTCTGGCTGGTATCCATGCATTCAACCTTCACTGGTTTCTCTTTTTTTAGCGTCTTGTCACCTTGCATATCATCTTGAGTATCTTCATTTATGTCAACTTGATCATTGATGGGAACATCATCTTGTTGTGCAGCGGTATCATCAGTGCACATTTCTTCAGTGCTTACAAATGCCTTATCAACTTTGTCCATATCTTTTTTAGATGCAGTCATGGATATCTTGACATTGTCAACTACTATAGTGTCTTCTAAGTCTTTATCTATATCAGAAGCTATTGTCACTGTGGGCACTGAGGCATGTGGACTTGTCATGGGTGCAATCTGAATTACTAGAGTTGTAGCCTATTTAGGAGGAGCTGGGGTAACTTTTTCTATAGGTGCCATTGGTGGATACATGTGTCTATCCATAAATACTTGTGCAAATTCTTTTTCAGTCTCCTTTCCAACCTGCTCATATTCTTTGTTCATAATCTAAAGAGTTCTTGTCTTACTATGGAGATGAGGCTTCACCAGATCTAACAAAATAGCCTTCTCATCATGTGAACAAATAGAAAGAAGAGTATCCAATGTTTCTTCTCTTATCCTCATGTCTTCCTCAATTTCATGTCTTTTCATTATCTCCAACAAGTTCCATAACTGATCTGGTATTACTATCTTGAGTTCAAGAACTATCTTTTTGAACTTGATCATATGAGATATGATCATAGAGTGTATCTCCATTTTATCAATTTCTTGATACTTGTCATAGACTTTGGAGAGTGTATCTAATCTTCCTTCATT
>MU224040.1:540922-551540 GCA_018584345.1 Thuja plicata | reverse complement strand
CTCTTACATGTTCATTTATGAGTCTCCAAATTCATAAATGAACCTTGTCCCCCCTCTCTCTCTCCCATTCTTCTATAAATAGAAGCCTGTTTTGAGAGCAAAGAAGCCTTCACCTAAGATTGAAAATACATTGTTATGCTGCTAGATTAATCCTAGAATCACATTTCATCTTTCATATCATGATAGTTCATTGTTCTCATTTCCTCTTTTAGAGCTAATATATATGCTTTTTAATCATTTAGCTTGTTTTTAAATCAAAATCCTTCATGCTAGGTTGTATTGGTCACTGGTTTATAGCATATTCTGAGGGCTAATATGTTGTTAATCACACTCCTCCTAGTTAGTAGGCAATAGGTTGGTTTTAGTGGGTTTTACATGCTTTTCTAACCCTTTTAACTAATATAATGATCTATTGAGTGTTTGTGTTGATTCTGACAGGTACCCATTTACACACACGCAGATATTACTTAGTTATATTTTAATATATCTAATTTTGAACAAATAAGTTTATTATTCGTTTCTAAAATTAAATATATTGGAATATTATTAAGTAATAATTAATAAGTAAATAAATAGGGTCTTAAAGGAGGTTTTTCTTTATTGCACATTTAGTGTGGATAATGTTAATATTTGTCATTGTTATAAGGCAATATTAGTAATTATTCTAAAGTGCAATTAGGAGGTCTTGTCTAAGAGTTTGTCTTAGGTTGTCTCGCACTTATCTAGGGGTTACACATCAGTTGACTGTTTGTCTCATGGTCACTCAAGGAGAGGGTGTTTTTTTTGTTCATGATCAATTATGGGGCAGTTGAGGCATGTTTACAACACTTTGAAGCTTAGTTGAAGATTTTTTGTAGTTACTTATCAGTTGTCATCAGTTTGGGGGCCTTTTATATCAATTTGTTCACAATTTCCTTCAGTTCTATCCCTATTTCAGTGGGATTTATTCTCATATCCGATCCCCCACAGTTTTGCATGGTTTTAGAGGATCTTGAGCAGTTTTGGGGCAGTTTTGAGTGGCACTTCAGTTGTGCATGACTTGGTGGATTTTGTAGATTAGTGGGACTTGAGTTTCTAATAGTTTAGCTCTTGATTTTGAGGGATTTTCTCATACATCTGACCCTTTCTGGTTCTATGGCCTATATCTTTTATTTTCACCTCTTTTGAGGGGACTTCTTTTGGTTCATAGTTTTGCACATTGCATACTTGTGATTTGATTGTAAGGGCTTTTGTAGCAGATTTTTTTCAGCATTGGTTATGTAGATACAACGATTCCTTCTCATTGATTTGGGTTTAATATTGTGGATTATTTGTTTTTATGTTGTGTTTATCCTTCATTAAAACTAAATTCCTTATTGCATATTCAAATCTTGATCTACTTGTAATTGCAAGCCTTTGTTTGTGTCCTTATTCTTTTGCAGAAAATTGGTGAAGCCTAGGTTTTCCTTTCAAAACAAAAGATTCTAGATCTTTTCATAGGATCACTTTTGTAATTGCATGCTTATCTGAGTATTGAGAATCATTAGTATCTTCAATAATTCATGTTGATTCAATTGAAGTTGCATACAAATCATTGGTGTATCACCTCATGTAGGTTTTAAGTATTCATATATTCTCATCCCTTTCCATGTATGCATTTTTAGTTTCAGGTGAACACAACTAGGAACCAGTCTATATTCTAGAGATTCTTCTCTCATTTTAGGACAACCCACCACCTAAGAGAGTTTCCATGTTTCAATAGGATAGCTAGATTTCACATCAAGCTATAGGCGCAATCCTAATTGACAACATGTTGAAAGGATTGTTAGGATGCATGGGGAATATGTTGCATTGTATGATAAAAGAGTAGAGATGGTAAAATTTATAGCTAGATGGATGTTGATGATCTCTCCATCCTAGATTATGAAAAATTAATCTTGCAAGAGGAATTACACAAATGTAGAATTTTTATCTCTGATGGTAAGGATGAGATCAAGTTTGGAAACTATTCTATCAAATTAGAATATGAAATGCAAGGAGTTTGTAGTGTTGGGATTGATTGGCCGACATATTTGTGTTGGTATAATTGCATTCACCCTAAGGATGAAACCTTATTATAGATGGTATTACACAAAATCATTCTAATAAGGGATCAACTTTGGATTTTTGGCATTCAATGGTTGAGCATTTGACCCATGTGCATGTCCAATGAGGAAACATGTGGCCATCTTCTTCTTAGTTTCTCATTTTCTTCAAGAAGTTGGGATTGGTTGATGCCCTTGTTGGATTGGTCTTCCCAAATTTATTATTAGTTGACCTAAGCCACTATCATGTTTTATCTAGGGTGACATATGGTTGGTTTCTCCCTCTATGACAATTTGGAAAATTTGGAAAGAACAAAACAAGAGAATCTTTTGTAAGAAAAGTATGTGATGGGAGGATCTTATCAAGAGAATTGAAGATATTATATCTGAAGTAGAAAATCAAGACAGAGTATCAAAACTAATTTTTACTTCACAAGCTAGGATAATGATATCAAAACTAACACTCACTTCATAAGTGAGGATAGTGATATCTAGAAAAAATGAGGAATGGTAAGACCTCCTACTAGGAAGGTAACTAGCAAATCAAAGAGTGATAATGGGGTCAAATGGGAGAATCTTTAAAAGGTCAAGTCAAGGTCAATTTTGACAAAGCCACGAAAGGGAATTGTGGGATCAACTGTCAAAGTTTTGGGCGAAGCCCCTAGATACAAAATGTCGTAGGATTTTTATCCTGAGGAAAAAAATGACCAAGGAATTTTGTACCTAGAAAATATTCTTCAAAGTCATATCATAGGTTGGTACAGTTCTCATATTTCCATTTTAGGTCATTATAGACATCTATATATTTTTTGCAAGTCTATATTTTTTTAAAATGCTTGTATTTAGCCTCCTTTCTTGAATCATCGTATCATTTCCCCCCAAATCCAACTTCCCTCAATTCATTATTGTGAAGGATCATTGTACTCATTTAGTTCTTAAGTCCTACTTGAGCCTATTGGGTCATCTTCCTTCTGATAGTGCAGTAGGAAATCAGATCAACCACCTCGCTTCTATTTTTGTATTGTACATTTTGGTGAACCTAAAGATGATGATTAATTAAAGAATTTCAAGTATAGTACACTAGCATAATATAATTTTCTATGGCCAAATCACTCTCCTTTGTATATTTTTTGTGGATTTTCTTTGATACAATATTTTCCTTGGTTATCCTTACGATTGGTTGAACTACCATAACATAACTTTGTAGCCCACTTGACCTCTCCTTTGCATATATTTTAGGATCGGTTGACTAGTATAACACCATTTTCTAGACCATTTTTCTATAAATAATGGTCCACCAACATAACTAAGAGGGGGGCGAATCCGTTGTGTGCCAAATAATTAAACTTTAAACTTATAAACCAATTATTCAAGGCAAATCTGAATACATCAAAAGCAACACCATAACACAAGAAATTGTTGTCGAGGAAACCTATTAAGGGAAAAAATTGATGGGAATTAGCACCCACAAATAATGCACTAAAGTATTGTATCCCTGTTAGGAGATCTAGCCATGTTAGGAGCTGATTATTACATATAGTACATAGTCCATGTTAAAGGATAGACCATGTCAGGAATAAAGAGAAATAAGAGGCTCACTAGCCAAATGAGAAGGTTAAATTCACCTTCTAGACTCACTGTCCAAAGTAAAGATACAAAAATATGCAATAACCAGGGAACTCAGTGACAACAAATTTCTTTTCCTAAACATTTCCAATGAATCTCATCACAATCACTATCTCTGCTCTACATCTAGCACACTTCACAATTACAAGCTCGCAACTTCCTCATCATGCTTCCACACTTCCTCATCAAGAAAGAACTCTCCTTTATATAAGTTATAATAATAAAATAGGTCAGCCAATTAGGACTTCCCCAATGCATAAATAATTGCATATACCATTTCTAAGATACATACGGTACCTTACACAAGTAAACATAAAATATAAATCATCAATTATACTCTAAGATCCATAATCCATGCTCGCCATCCTTTAAAAATGTTACATTGATGTAGTCGACCACAAATAGGTCTTCGCAAGATCACATGCCACAATTGACATCACCAAGAACCTAGCGACTCAAGAATCACAAATAACATTCTTCAGACATGCCTCAAGTTCACATATCATAGCTTGTGCTCGCATCCAAGTTATCCCTAAAACTTAGAGACCAACTCTAGCATAATCCTCTATCACTGCTATGCAATCAGTCTCTACCAAAAAAATTATGACTTGTGCCAACATTAATATCAAGACAAGAAACCTTAGATATAATATCTTTGCTCATTTCCTTATATAGATATGTGCTCCCATGCTCTAAAAGTCTGTACGGTGTCGATACACTTCTATCAGTCTTGTCTGTACCACTGATAACCAGTCTGTCTAAGAATCCTAAAGTATTCAACTAAAACATATATTAAAATCAATGAAAATAAATAAATGTCAACACCTCTAACTGAAACAATTCCAACAATCTCCCCCTTTGGTATTGATGGCAACATATGTGAAAATGCATCAACCCAAAAGTATCCTTCTTAATATAGTCTTCTCAATATCCTCTTCACAACTCCCCCTTAAATAGTAGGGATTTTTCACTTATATCTGTCCCCCTTTAACATCAATGGAAAATGGTTTCATAGCTCTATCCTTCTCTATCCATCCCACCTCTACAAGGTGTATCTTTTTCTAATCTTCATGCCTGCAACAACCAGGTGCTTGATCACCCAAATGTTTTTTTTGTGTTTCTGTGATCACTCCCCCTAAGGAGTGGATCTAAGCATCAAATCTAGGGAATGATATAGCTCTGATAGCTACTGGACTAATGCATTTATGAATTATTTAGTTATTGTGAGGTGGGGTTCTCACCCCAAGAATACCTCAAAGATACTCAAAGGCATCTTTTGACAAAGGTTTTGTGAATATATGTGTTATTTGCTCCTTTGTACTAATTGTTAGAGTAATTAATTAAGTTGTTTATTACTCTGTTTACTTAAGCTATCTCTTAGGTGAATTATAATTAATATTTATATTAATTATTAATGTGCAACCTAGCTTTTCTTATTTTAGGTTTTTGTTCACCTTTATAGGTTGAACTTTGTAATCTTTTTTCATGAACTCAGAATATAATTTTGCTCTCACATTTTGAGTAACTTGTGAGTTTTATTTTTTCCTTCTTTTCGCTTCTCTCCTATAATAGGTTATTTGCATCCAAGTATTCTTGGTGTTTTATGGATTTGTATTTCTCAAATCCTACATGGTGTCAGAGCTTCCCTGATGTTGCCTGGTCTGGAGGTCTTGAAGTCATGATTTGATGATGAAAACCATAGCTTCTCTAGGGTTTTCTTCTTCAATCTAGAAGAGACATTTTTTCTAGATCACTTTGAGCCAAAATAGACATTGCCATTACGCTCAAAAGGCCTGGGAGATCAACTTTTCATATAAATTTGGCCATATTTGGCCACAGTAGCTTCTGGCAAAAAAAAATTCCCCTCAAAGCCGTATGACACACTTCCCGAGGTGAAATAAAAAAAATTAAAAAAGCCTTTTAGGGCTTATTTTGGGGCACAGTCAGTCGTAGCCCACCATGCCACCACCATNGAGTGCCACCCAGGCGCTGCCACCACCTAGACCTCAGCCCGGCCACCACCACCTCTATAGTAGTGATGTCACCTATGTAGGTGATGACATCACCTATGCAAGTGGTGATGTCACCTTTCAAAAAGTGACATCACTTTCTGGCCGATTCATTTTTTCTGGTAGTTTTTTAAATTTTTCGGCGCTAGACAAAGTTTTCTGGCAGATAGGCCCATGACATGTTGACGGTCATCAAATTTTTTCCCAGGTGTTGTGATGGTCATTTGACCATCAAATTTTTTGTCGTCTCTGATTTTTTCCAGAGAGCTCTTTTTTGGAGGTGCAGTTGGTTTTTTGGCCGTAACTTTTGCATACAGTGTCATTTTTTATAAAACAAAATATCGTCAGAAATCTCTTTCCAAACCAGCCACAATGATGTTGGTCTCCTTTTTTGATCTGTCCATTTGAGTTCCTATTTTTGGCATCAAAGTAGACACTTTAGTTTTCTCCATCTCTAAATCTAGCGTCCAGGTTTTCTCCTTGTTTTTTTGTGCTTTCTATAGTTATTTCTTTGGTGTACGGGAGATAGACCTATAAATTGTGGGGGGTGCACTTTAATTTATATAATTTAATTCATAAAGGACCCTTCTTATTCCATCTTCTTCTCTCAATGTCAGACCCCTCTGTGGCCCGACTGACACCACATAACTATCACACCTGGAAAGCACACATGACCATGATTCTTATGTCACGTGGCTTATGGTCATGTCTGGATGATAATCAACCTATTCTGCAGCACCCATTTGAGGTTCTTTAGCATAGAAAAAAATGGATGAAGCCATGGGCTTGATTGCACTGAACGTTTCTGATAGTTTCCTATTTCACCTGGATAGTTTGACCACTCCTCGTGCCATTTGGGGAAATTTTACAGATCTATTTGGCATAGGGAATGCATTTTGGGCACTTCAGCTTGATGCAGAGTTGACATCATTGTCTCCTAATAGTTATTCCACCATTGAGGACTTCTTGATGAATTTCAATGCTCTTTGATCACTTTTATAGGGATGTGGGAAGACCAAATTAGATGATGAGTGTATCTTCCTAATACTCTCAAAGCTTCATGGACAGTTCCAAATTTTCTCCTCCACTTTCTATTCCACTATGGATGCTTTGGGTCCTAGGCACAATATGCCTTCCTTTGCAGCCTTCTGTGATCAATTGACTCGAGAGCAATCAAAGCTTCAATAGTTGAATGATGCTTCTAGCTCTATGATCCATGCCTTGGTTGCTCACCCATCTTCACGGAAGCCAGAGTAGAAACAAGTATCATCAACCATAGAGTCTTGGAAGGATTTCCCTTCTCAGCATTCCTCTGGCCCACCTCCTTCACCTAAGGTGAAATCAAAGACTGACAAACCTAAGTGTACTTATTGCAATAAGTTCAATCATGATGAGTCTCAGTGCTTTTAGAAGAAGGTAGATGGATATACCCAACAGATTTATGAGTTGACATCTCTTCTTCACAAGAGCAAGATTGACATTCCTCCCTCCTCTTCTCACTAGTCTTCTTCCTCATCTTCTTAGGCAGATGGGTCAGACAATGGAAATTTTCATGCCTTATGTACATCTACTATAGCTCCCTCTTGTAGGTGGTTGCTGGATTTTGGTGCTTCACATCATATGGCATCTTCTCAGAGTTCCTTCTCATTTTTGTGGCCTCTCCTACCCCACACATCTTGATGGGTAATGACACTGTTATGCCTATGTGTGGGCAAGGTTCTATTGACATTGATGGTGGTGCATTTCATGATGTACTATGTGTTCCATCCTTGTCCTCTAACCTTATCTCCATCTATCAGGTTACTAACAGTGGGACAGGGAGGACAATTGACTTCACTCCAGATTCAATGCACATCAGAGACTATGTGATAGGCCACATTGTTGCTACAGGGTCATTTGATCATGCCACCCACTTGTACTCCTTCTCCCATTTTGGTCCACCATCTCCATTATCAGAGAATATCTCTCCTACTTCACGAGTGCCTAGTGAAAAGAAGTCAGGTCACCTAAACTTCTGTGTTGCTCCTGAGATCAGTGTTGTGGTTTCTCCACCTCCTCCTCCTCCTCTGTCTTCATTTGTTTAGCATGATTCTTCTTCAGCAGTCCCTGTTATGGTCGCTCCTTGGATTGAGCCTTCGACTCCAGTTGTTGAGGCCATATCTGAGGACATTCCTCTCCTCCCAACTGATAGATTTAGCTCATCTATTGGCCCACCTTCATTGGGGATTCCATTCCAGGAGTCTCCTTCATTCTCCTTTGAGCACCAATTAGGCCTTTCAGTTTCACCTCTTGTTCAGGGGTTTCCTTGTTGTTTTGTACCTCTGATTCTTCCACATTGGAGTTCCATTGGTTTGATCATTCCGACAGGGGTCCCATCATTCTAGGGGGGCTTTGGTGTCTCATCCCTCTCTCATGGGGGGTTTGATTGTACTTATGGTTTTGAGAGAGTCTCTTGAGCCATTCATTTCTACATTTTTTTCTATCTCTTCTTAGAGTAGGGTTTTTCCCATGTGGTTTTCTCTATTTCTTTGCTTTATAGAGATTTGGTTGTGCTTGGGCACCTGATCAGGCCTTGTTGCCGGGACCCACTTCCTACTTTCATAGTTGTGCTAGGTTAGCTTAACTCCTGAGCTTCGCTTAATGGGGGGTGTTAGAGTAATTAATTAAGTTTTTTATTACTCTGTTTACTTAAGCTATCTCTTAAGTGCATTATAATTAATATTTATATTAATTATTAATGTGCAACCTAGCTTTTCTTGTTTTAGGTTTTCATTCACCTTTATAGGTTGAACTTTGTAATCTTTTTTCATTAACTCTAATTATAGTTTTTCTCTCACATTTTGAGTAACTTCTGAGTTCTTCTTTTTCCTTCTTTATGCTTCTCTCCTATAATAGGTTATTTGCATGCATGTATTCTTGGTATTTTATGGATTTTTATTTCTCAAATCCTACACTAATGTACTCTAATCTTACTTCCTTTTCAACAACCTTGTCTCTCAAGAAGTGGTATTTGATTGAAATAATTTTTTCTTTGAATGCATAACATGATTCTTTGACATGTTCATTGTGCTTGTATTATCACAATGTATAACCACTAGCTCTTCAAAAGGTATCCCAATGTCCTTTAGCACATGCTACATCCAAACAATATGTGTGCAATTTATAGCAGCAGCAACATACTCTGATTCAACAATAGATTCAGCTATACAATAATGCTTCTTACTTAACCACATGAAACCAACCTCTTTCCATGGAAAAAGGAACCACCACTTGTGCTCTTTCTATCATCAACACTTCCTGCCTAATCAGCATCAATATCAGCATGCAAAGTAAAATTATCAGACTTTTCATACCATAAACCATATTCTAGTGTTCCTTTCAGATATCTAAATATCCTCTTAACTATAGAAATATGAATCTCTTTAGGATCTTCTTGTAACCTCGCAATAATTCCAACTGCATTAGAAATGTCTGGTCTAGTGTGAGTTAGATATTGTAAACCTCCAATCATGGATCTGTACTTTTTCTAAAAAATACTTTGGGATTCATCAGTAGTAGTAAGATTGCAACTAGTAATCATAGGTGTTCCAATAGGTTTACAATCTTCCATTCCAAACCTTTTCAAAAATTCCTTAAGATACTTGGTTTGAGAGGTAAAAAAACCATGTATATTTTGAGTAATTTGCAAACCAAGAAAGAACTTCATTTCACCAATCATAGACATTTCAAATTATTTTTTCATTTCCTCAGAGAAATTCTTACTCATTTCATCGTTACCTCAAAAAATAATGTCATCTATAAAAACTTAAACAATAAATATTCCATCTTCACTAGTTCTCAAAAACAAATTATTGTTTTCACTACCTTTTCTAAAACCAAGATGTAGTAAATACATTTCTAACCAAGAATTCATGCTCTTGGTGCTTGTTTCATTCCATGCAATTCCTTTTTCAACTTGAAAACCATGTCTTCGTCATTTGTCCAGGGAAATCCATTGGGTTACTCAATGTACACTTCTTCCTCTAGATCACCATTCAGAAATGCAGATTTCACATCCATCTCATATACCTTAAAGTCCTTGTTTGAAGTATAAGCAAGGAACAATCTTACTACCTCTAATCTAGCAACATGAGAAAAATTTTATTTAAATTCTATGCCTTCTTTTTGTGAGTAACCTTTACAAACCAATCTAGCCTTATTCCTTACAACCATACCTTCTTTATTCACTTTGTTTCTGAAAACCCATTTAGTTCCTATAACATTCTTGTCCTTAGGTCTACGAACCAATTCCCAGGTGTTGTTTTTCTCTATCTGATCCAATTCTTCCTGCATTACTTTAGTCCAAGATTCATCTCTACATGCCTCATCAGTATTTTTTGGTTCTACTTGTGAAATCAAATAAAGCTCATTTATTATTCTAGATCTTGTCATCATACCTGTTATCTACCAAAATTGCACCCTGTTAAGTTTGCAGGAACTTAACCTTTTGGAGAAACATGGAAACATTTCAAGGTTGTGGGTAACCTATGGCTGGAATGAATCTCCGGATTCTAGGCCAGCTTCCTATCTGGTAAATCACTCTACACTTCCTGAAACTGATTCCTTTGATGGAGGAAAGAGATATAAGGAGAACAGAAAATAAAACTATATCCTAAATGGTGATGCACCAGAAGATATCTGAGAAATGCACAAATAACTTGACACACAATGAAATAGTAACTTAAGCTTTCTTACAGAACCCCCACTAAATCATAATATTTGCATCATCAATTTATAAGAAGGCCAATAACGAAAATCCCTTTAAAGGAGAAAGATTTCTCACAATTTGGGGAAAATCTGACTTGAGCACAACTTAAAACCTGCAAATAAGCATGAAATACTGCATAAAGGCACTGATGTGTGATACAAATCAAGGACAAA
>MU224040.1:509547-531222 GCA_018584345.1 Thuja plicata | reverse complement strand
CTGTTTAGCCCTTCAAGTCATCCCAAAAAATATCAACATAAATACTCCCATCATAGAAGCAGTCTTATCCCTCTAGAAGAGTCACAAAAGTCTCTGAATTGCAATAACTTTTCTGCAGCCCCAAAAATGCATCTTCTGACCTTTCAAAACTCTAAGTTTTCATCTGTAAAATATCTGAGCATCTGAGAAAATATCTAATCTTTCTGTCTCTGAAAAAATTTGATCTTTCCCCAGAAAATGCATCTTTGTGCATGTTTTAAACTTTGTGAAAATCCCAGATTAATGCAAATTTCACCCAGAAAATAGTAGCAATCGGCAAGTAGCACCTTCTTTCCTCATTTCCTGCCTGTCACCTACTCGCTTAGCTTCTATGCCCTACTTTTGTCCTCTGCGTGAGTGAGCAACGCTATCTCTTTTTTACCTCGGTCACAAGCTTGTGAGCTATTTTCTGATAACACCTGAGTCTCGGCGACTGAGCGCCAATGCATTTTAATTTTCATCTACTCCTTCATCGCACACTCACTGGCGGTTTAAATTGACCTTTTTGATTTGGGCAACTGAGCGACATCCCTTTTCTTACTGCATATTCTACTCGGTCGCATACTCACTCAACCTTTATTTCAGTTTCCATCTTGTGCGCGAGTGGGCGATGACATCCGCTTTCTACTCGGTCGTAAACTCGCAAGCCTGAAAACCCTACTTCATCATTGACTATGAACGTGTGACGATACACCTTTTCCTTTCAGTCGCTCACTCATGAGCTGCCTTCCCTTTATCTTCATTGATTGACGAGTGAGCGATGAGTCTATCTTTTAGCTCATTGCACCCTCGCGAGCTCTCTTTCCTTTATCTGAGTTGATCGGCGAGTGCGCGACATCCTTCCTCCTCTAACTCGTCGCACACTCACAAGCTGATCTCCCCTTTTCCTCTTTTGACCGGTGACTGAGCGATGACCTTCCTTTTCTACTCGTCACATCCTCGCAGGTTCTTTTTCTTTTGTCTGAGAACAGCAGTGAGTGGGCGACATGTTGAACAATTTCTTTTGTCGCTCAGTCGCAGACCATTTACCTCCTTAAAAACTGCCTGCGCGACTGTGTGATGCATCCCTTGTTTAGCTCGTTGCACACTCACGAGCTCTTATGACTTTCAAGAAATACTTGTGCGACTGAGTGATGAGTCCCCTTTTTAGCTCATCACATACTCGCGCTATAAAATACAACCAGGTTAAACATTGCGCGAGTGGGCGACCTTCAGGACATTGAGCTCGTCGCGGGCTTATGACATTGACATAAAAACTTGAGTGGGAGTGCGACTACTTGATTTTCTACATGACTCACTCAGTCGCAAAGCCGAATAGAGTCAGTATGACATAACAGCGACTACGCGATAGACATAATTTTAACTCATCACCGACTCGCGGACTTGAAACCTGACTTGCAAAAGACATCGCGATTGCGTGATACATACTTTAGATTGTTGAAACCGCTCGGTCGTGCAACTTAAAAGACTTGACAAGGGTAGATCATGATTGCACAATGACTAATTTAAACAGCTCGTCATGAACTCGCAGACAGATCAGAGCTCCTTCTAAATAGCTCGCGATTGCACGATGACTTCGATGGGCAGCTCGTCGCGCAATCGCGCAACTTAAAAACTTGACATATAAACTGATGCGACAGAGCGAGTAGACTAAAATATCACTTCAAAAAGGGATTTGACCTTTTTTGCATGGCAAAACACAGCATTTGAACAAAAAATCCTGGGAAAGAGTTGCCAAGACCTAGGGTTTTTCAGGGTTTTTTTCAAATTTGGCTAGGTTTTAGGTGTGAAAACCTGAAAACATGACAGTGGATAGACGTACTGATCAGAGGTAAAATGAATTGGACATGCCAGAACTGAGAAATTACCTTCATCCATTCAAAACACAACAAATCCACCCAATTGATCTTGGTACCGAAAATCGGTAACAATACCTTTATTTTCATCACCAATAATTTCATTATCAGGATGATTCTTCTTAACATACCTTAGTGTCTTTGGAGTTTCAGTAGGATCATTCAAGCATACCTCAATTCCATTGTCAATCTCAAGAGTTTCCTCTTGACTTGCAGTAATCTCCCTGGTCACTGGAATCTGATTACAATCATACATTCTTTCCTGAATCTAAAATCTCTCATCAATTCTTACATTAGCACTGTCAACTATCTTCCTCAATCTTAGATTGAAACACTTATAAGCCTTAATTTTAGTGTAATAACCAAGAAAAATCCTTCATCACTTCTATCATCAAATTTTTCTATCTCATCATCCCTTTTGACATAACATTTGCTACCAAACATTCTAAAGTATTTTACACTAGGAGCATGATTAAACCAAAGTTCATAGGGCATCTTATTGGTACCTTCTCTGATCTGAATTATATTTAAAGTGTAGAATGTAGCACTAAGATCTTCTCTCCAATGCACATGTAACACATTCCCTTCAAGCAACATATTCCTTAAAGCATCTAATATAGTTTTTTTTCTTCGCTTTATAATCTCATTTTGTTGTGGTGTCTTGGGAGCTAATGGTTGTCTGTACATTCCATGCTCTTCGTGGTAGGTATTAAACACATCTAATGTAAACTCTCCACCCCTAACTAGCCTCAAATAATTTATCTTCAAACTTGATTCATTCTCAACTTTTCCTATGAAAATTTTAAACTTATCAAAAGCTTCAGACTTCTCTTTAAGAAAATCAACCCACATCATCCTAGAATGGTCATCAACAAAGAGTATAAAGTACCTTTCACCATAGTAAGATCTTGTTCTTGTAGGACCACAGAGATCTATATGTACTATTTTCATATGGAGAGATTTTTGGCAAAAGGGCTCTAGTTGATAAGGAGAAAATGTTAGATCAGTTATATGTTGGAATTAATGGGAAGTGTGTATTGAGAGGGGAGGGGTGAATCATTACCTTTATAACTTTTGTATTCTTTTAATCAATTAACCTTTGTGTAATCAATTGTATATCCATTCAATATGATCTATACTATCTTGATGTGAGTTATATCAATTCATAACATTAACATGCATGTGAACATTCATAGATACATTCATGAAAGTAATTGACACATAACATGAGATATGATATCGTAGAAAACTCCTGTGAGGAAGTAAAAACTGCGGTGGGGATGACACCCACAAAATCTTCACTATCTACAAATTGGAAGGGGCTGGTTAAGGCTTACAATTTGATCACTTCTGATAATATACCCTGTTAAGAGTATCGATGGAGACCTGTTAAAGTCTACTCAGTTAAGAGCTTTAGCAACACTATTGAGTGTGCACTCGGTTAAGAGATTTATAGTTGGACCGTTAAATCCACCTTCCTTGAAATGATTTTTACACTTTGCTCCACTTGTTAGAATGATAGAAAATTACAAATTGACCTGTAAATGCAATCTCCTATTATTGATATAGATCCAATTAAGTTTACATGAATAAGATTATCACCTTATGTGATTGAGTAATACCTCTGATTCTCGGTAGCCTATGTTCTTGGTTCTTGCTAACCAATTTTATCTTTTGTTGTTCTAGTTCTTGAAACCTTCAATCTGATCCATAGATGTTCACGTAGGCTTCATTCATCCTCTCTTCCATATTCACATCCTTTTTATAATGAATTAGTGCATCATCTATTTATAAGATGGATTGACTTCATTAAGTTTCATGAAAAATAATGTTAACTCTAAGATCAGGTTTACAACTTTTACCTTGATCTCCTAGTCTATGTGTTTTAAATCACTTAGACTGATTAAAGCACTTACATTCATGTTCCTTGTCCCTAAAGAAATGGATTTAAAAACAAATCAAGATTCTATAAATAGATTTGAACTATTTTATCTGACATGGAGGTCAGATCCACTTTTTGCAGGTTGCAACTAATTCTTGGTTCCTGACGGTCAGTTATGCTTATATGAACTTAGTTGACTATCTTTTGGTTTTGTTCTATCAGTTTCCCTTTAACTGACTCTTCGGTTTGTACTTGATTTGTATCTCGGTTTGCACTTTATCCTGCACTTCAGGTTCCTTTATCAGGTTCCTCTTTATCTTTCTATTTTGCAATTTCATTGTACACACAAAATTGTGTTGTCAGTTCTCTTTGTACTTAGTCATTTCAATGATCTCTTTATATCTGACTTTCGGTTTGCTCTTTTTCTATCTTTCAGTTTATTCTTACCAAAAGTGTTATTTGCATACTAATGGCAAATTAATGTCATCAATCTCCCCCTTTGACATTAGTATCAAAAACTAATATGTGCAAAATACTAACAAAATGTTAAGTATATAAACCATATATAATCCTTAGTCATTTAATGACTCCCCCTATGTATATGTTAATATAGTACTGTATACTACATGATTATATTTATATATCATATACATATCATATTCCATTTGAATTCATATCATTTTCCCCCTTTTTTGATATTAAGGGCAAAGTTCTATACCTTAGAGCTTATAAAAAATGTGGGAGTGTGAAGACTTCATGTCTTCCATAATTTTCTCCCATTGTTCCTTTAAGTTCTCTAAAGCCATGTGCTCGAGTTTTATCTTTGAATGCATATCATAGATGTTGTCTACAACAGACATCTCAGGGGTTGCTATCAGTTACCTAGCTAAACTAATGTGTTGTTGAAGCGGTGTAAGATTCGGTAGAAATTGAGCTTAGAGCTCAGTGACTTCTTCCCTGAAGTGTGTCTCTACTTCCCACAATTCCTACCTTAACCTTTTAATCTCAATGATCTTTTCATAATGCAACTTAATTGCATTATCTCCATCGGTGGTTAAGCTATTAGCACTATTAGCTAGATCTGTGTCTAACTTTGCTATGTTGTCACTATTCTCTTTAGTGAACTTGTCTAATGTGCTCAGTTGTTGAATCAAGGTTATAGCTTTAGTTATAAGTGGATCTAATTCACTAATGAATTCTAATAGCTTTACCTTGGTGACTGCCACTCCTTGGCTGATGTTCTCAATGAGCTTTTGCTAGTACTTAAGCTCTTCTCTCTCTTCAATTGCCTTCTCTGCATCAATGTTATGTGTGGTAATTACTTTGGTGAGAGTGGCTAATTGATTAAGAATTGGTTTTCTTTGATCAACATTAATTTCAGGTACAATCTAGTGCAAGATGTCCCTAGTTGTCTTTAGTACCATGGAGTCTTGGTGTTGTTTCCTCAGCTTCTCCTACAATGCCTTCCTTTGGCATATTTCACCGTATTCTTGTAATGCTTCAAAATCAAGTGTAGTTGGGTCACATTTTGGTACCTCAATTATTTCATCCAAAGTGACTTCCAACTTATTCTTCTTAGATTTCTTCTTCTTTTTTGTAGCACTTGAGTGCAGTACCATTGCCAATTTCTCGGCTTTCTTAGTTGTGCTTGATGAAATTACCTATTGTGCTTCTTTTTGCTACTTAGTTTTGGTTTCACCTTGTCGAGTGTCTGTAGTGTCTCCACATTTACCTTCACATTGTCTGTAGCACCTTTGTCAATTTCCTTAGGAGTTCCATCTTTAGGTTTAAATCCTTCATTGGTGTCCTTAGCTTCATCATTCTTTTCTTCTGCATCCTTCTCTGTTGTGTCTGCATCTGCTTTCTTTTTATCTCCTTATGTAACCTTATCAGTATAGATTACCTTTTGAGTGTCTCTGATGTTTTGGTTACCATCAGTGTTGTCATTATTTCCTTCTTCCCCTGCATCCTCAGGAATATCCTTTTCTGGTGACTTGTCTTTCTCTTGTAGAATATTGATAGCTTGTAACAATATTGGCATATTTCCTGGTATGTTCACCTGTGCAGTATCAACCATTGTCTCCTACTCATCAGTTGTGTCCTTGGTAGCAATGACATCTTTATCTTTCTTTACTTCTTCTGCTGGATCATCGGTAATGTCAATGATTGTGTTGTCCACAATGTTGTCATTTGTGGTGTCAGGCCATGACTCATCTCCAACATCCATGTTTTTGTTGCCAGTTGTGTCTTCTTCTTCCTTGTCTAACTCAACTGATGTATCATCTTCTATATCTTGTATTAAGATTTTTTCTTGAGTTGCCTTAACAACATCTTGCTATTGTAGGTCTTTCTCAAGGCTTTCTTTTTCAGCAGATTTGTTTTGAATTTTACACCATTTCTTATGGCTTTCTTTCTCAGGTTCTATAAGCTTCCCTTCAAGAAATATGTAGGCTCTTAACTTCGGTGAGAACTCCTTTTTGTGTTTCTCCATCATCTCATCAATTTATTCTTTCTTTGATTCAGGAGCCATGAGAGTAACAAATACTCTTTCTCTTATTTCCTTCTCACTCTTCAAAGAAAATTTCCATCTAGCATACAGTTTGTCAAAGAGTTCCCTTGGTACATTTTTTCTTTCAAACTCTAGTGGTTCATGTTTGAACTTGTACATTTTTTCTATGATGGGGTCTTCAACTTTGTTCTGATCTTTGGGATCTAGTTTCAACCATCTTCTTATCTTAGAATCTGTAATAGATCCTAAATTTGCAATAGATTTACAAATTTCATCAATATATTTTGGATCTTTTACCTTGACATTTTCTACCTCTATAGCTTCATCTTTCTCAGTGTCTTCAATATCTTCTCGGGTTCTGATGAGATTCCTTCCTCTTTTGTTTTTCCCTCTCTTCAGTGTGGCAGGTTTCCTCTTGTATGTTTTGACCTTTCCTTTCTTCAAAGGTGAAGGAGTTGAATCCTTAGACGTTTGGCTTCTAGTTCTAGAAGTAGTTGTGGTCCTTGGCTTCTTAGTTTGTGGAGGAGGTGGTGAATTTGACTCTGTAGCCTCAGAGTCATCCTTTTCTTCAGCTTCACCAATAGGTAGCTGTCCTTTAGTTTCTTCCTCCTTTTTCAGTTTCCTCTTCTTGCTCAGTTTCTTCATCTGTTGCCGATAGTATTTTCTTGAGGTTATTTACCATCTTGTCCTTTTTCCTGACAATTTTCTTAACAACCAGGCCAGATTTTATTCTTGTCTTGGCCTCTTCATATGTTCCAAACTTGAGTTGTTTCTTATCTAGTGGTTCATTTAACAAGGCATCAATTGTCTTAGATGCAAGATCAATGTTTATCTCATATTCTAATGGTTGGAGCCATGTTGTCCTCAGTACAGCAGGCTTGATGTAGGTATGATCTGTATCAACCATAAAACATGTTTCATCTTTATACTTCTCAATGAGTTGTTTAGGGATCCTTACCTTCTTTTGCATTCGGTCTTTGAATACATTAAAGTATTCATCCATGACTGTCTCAAAATTTTCTTCCAGTAAGGCTATATGTTCATTGATCTCCATGGTGACCGGTTTTGTGCTATCCCATTTCACATCTCCTACCAATGGGAATTTTTCTTGAAAGTAGAAGAAAATACACATTATGAGTAAGCCAAACTTACATGTGTTTGACTTCGCATTCCTGATAATCTTTAAATTATCTTTTAACTGATTTATTAGAAGTTTGGATAAGTCTAACTGTGTTCCTTTCTTCACAATCTTATGTTTTGTGTCCACTACACCGGATACAATATTGTTCAATCTCCTGGCTTGGAATAATTTGTAGCCTAGAATGCGTGCACCAAATTTCATCTCATCATCAGTTATGGTGGAAACTTTTAGTCCTCTGCCATCCCATTTGGCTCCTGTCATCTTCTCAGTCTCGACCTTGGGTGGATGTTGCAGTGCTTTTACCTTCTCAGTTATAGGGTAACCGGTGACCGCATGGATAACATCTCAGGTTATCATCTTTGGTTCATCCAACCAAAGTTTATGATTGTGCATTCGGCTTAGTACTAACCAAATCCACTCAGTTTTGAAGACCTTTGGGAACATTAGGGCATTGGTGAGCCCTTTTACTTCTATATTCTTATGTTCATCTTTCAGTGTTCCATCTTCATTGCATAGCTTTTTATAAGCTTCTTCAACTTTAGAATCACCTATCTCTACAATCTTGCAGTGTATAAATGATCAAACGTCTTCCACAAGAAAAACCCTAGCTGGTATTCATGAGAATGCTCCAGCATCATCAGGTTGTAAGGTAACCTCAGGGTGAATCTTATAGTTTGGTTCCTCACATGCTAAATTCTTGATGAGCTTGAACTCATCCTTCTTTGTGTTCTTCAATTTCATAGTTCTTGATGTCGTGGCCATTTTTCATATTTAGGGCTTTTTGTGAAATGCCTGAAATAGAGTTGTTGGTTCTATAGAACTTACTGTTTATACTTGTAATGATTTCTGATCTACATGGAGTGCTTTGTGTTAAGTTGTGGTTACTTTGTGATCATGTTGCTTTCTTCTCAAAAATCGCTCTTCGTCACTCTGCTCTGGTCATGGTGAATAGTGAGACTGACCAGTCACCTTTTTATAGCCATTTGACCTAAAATGTGTGTCATAAATACTTACCAAATCCTTGGTGTATGAAGACTGAGTTCATCGGTGAAGATATAACATTTTGGTGCGGTCATTTATACCTTTTTCTTTTACCGATGGGTTTCGATGTTGCTATCAACTTTTTCACTTTGATCAGTTACCGACAAGGCTCAATTTACACTTAGCAACTTTTCTTTTAACCGACGCTTCTTGGTAAGTGTAGGCAGTCTCAATTTTGAGTGTGTACCGACGACTTTTGGTATGTATGCCTGATAGCATCATTATCACAGATTTTAACAAGTAATACCATGATGCATCTTTACTTATGCAATTTGGCATTTTATCAACATAATATGGAACTAATGTAAAATGATAACTTGGGGTAATGTAGTTCCATACTTACTTGTTCTCTTGAGGTGGGTGTGGTGATGTCATCGGATCCATTGGATGGGGTTTCACCATTTGCATTTCTTGGTCCAGCTTCATCATTGTTTGAAGCTCTTCTCCACATATTGTCTCTTGCCCTCTGGATGTCTTCAATGGTGTTTCCATTGGGATATGTGTTGGTCTCTGTCATTTGGTCTCTGCAGTCTATCTTGAGATGACCAACTTTATGACAATGTAAGCATGTCATTCTGGGGTTAGTCTAGCCTCTAGACTTTCTAGTCCACTGTCTCATATAGTTTGCAGCAATGTGACCAAATCATCCACATGTTGTACAATTTTTCCAAGTGTTGCAATCCCATACATAATGGTTACCGACTCTTTTCAGTTGATAGGGAGTTTCTTGACCTTTTTGGCTTCCATGCTTGCCTTTTCTTTTTCCAGCATTCAATAGTTGTGTGCCCATTCATTTTGCAAGTAGGACAGTATTTGTCTATGTAGGTTTCCTTCTTTGGTTGTTTCATCTCAGACTTACATTCATATTCTTTGTGTCCTTTCTTGTTACATTTATAACAAAATCGTATGAATAAAGATGTAGATTTAGGAATACCTTTCATTTTGTCTTTGCATACATTTGATGTATGGCCTTTCTTTCCACAGTGATTGCATGTAAGCTTTCTTGGTCTTGGATTTTCATAGACATTCTTTGGATCAGTTTGATTTGATGATTCTCCATTCTCGGTAAAACCTAGACCATTGTTGGTGTTGACTCTTTGTTGTCCTTCAAGAAAATCATCCATTCTTTTATTGCTTTCTTCATCTTTCTTGATAATCTCATTATGCTGCTGCTAAATTCTTATTTCATGTTTCAACTTTTCATTCTCATCCCTTAGCTCACCGATAGCTTCTATTCTTTCAATGAGTTCAACATTCATTATGTTTTCCTCTTGACTCATAAGAATAATCTAATTTTTAACTTCATGGTGATGTTGTGTCAATCTTTGTATTTCAGATTCTTTTTCTTGTAGCTTTTCTGTAATCTTTCTTCTATCATCAATAGCTAGTGTTCTTTCTTTCTCTACTTGTCTAGCATTGTTCATGACATCAATCATCCTTATCATCTGTGTCTCTTGACCAATTTGAAGAGATTTAACTTATCCAGCTAGATGTTGATTGATTTTAGTTAGGCTTGTTATGTTTTCTTCTGATATGTCTGATGCTTTGCTTGTAGTTTATTCTGAAGATTCAAAGAAATCTGGTATCTCTTCCTCATGGTAATCTATTTCATTACAGCGAGATGCCATAATATTTATTTCATCTAATAGTTGTCTCATGTTGATTCTAGCTTCTTTATAATGTTCATAGAGGATCTGAATTTCAAGCTTCTTATTCTCAATATTTTTATCTAGTCCGTACTTCTCCATTGTATGATCTTTTCTCTTAAGCCTTTAAGATTTTCCAAAGAAGAGACTTAGCTCTAATACCAATTTTTGTAATTAATGGGAAGTGTGTACTGAGAGGGGAGTGGTGAATCTGTACGTCTAAAATTTTTGTATCCTTTTAATCAATTAACCTTTGTGTAATCAATTGTATATCCATTCAATCTGATCTATACTATCTTGATGTGAGTTATATCAAATCATAACATTAAGATACATGTGAAAATTCATAGAAACATTCATGAAAGTAATTGACACATAACACAAGATATGATATCGCAAAAAAATCCTGTGAGGAAGTAAAAACTGCGGTGGGGATGGCACCCACAAAATCTTCACTATCTGCAGATTGGAAGGGGTCAGTTAAGGCTTACAATTTGATCACTTCTAATGATCTACCCTTTTAAGAGTATAAGTGGAGACCTTTTAAAGTCTACTCGGTTAAGAGCTTTAGCAACACTATTGAGTGTGCACTCAGTTAAGATATTTATAGTTGGACTGTTAAATCCACCTTCCTTGAAAGGATTTTTACACTTTGCTCCACTTGTTAGAATGATAGAAAATTACAAATTGACCTGGTAAATGCAATCTCCTATTGCTGATAGAGATCCAATTAATTTAACATGAATAATATTATCACCTTATGTGATTGAGTAATACCTCTGATTCTCAGTAGCCTTTGTCTTGGTTCTTGCTAACCAATTTCATCAATTGTTGTTCTAGTTCTTGAAACCTTCAATCTGATTTGTAGATATGCACGTAGGATTCATTCATCCTCTCTTCCATATTCACATCCTTTTTATAATTAATGATTGCATCATCTATTTATAAGATGGATTGACTTCATGAAGTTTCACGAAAAATAATGTTAACTCTAAGATCAGGTTTACAACTTTTACCTTGATCTCGTAGTTTGGGTTTAAATCAGTTAGATTGATTAAAGAACTTACATTCATGTTCCTTGTCCCTAAATAAATGGATTTAAAAACAAATAAAGATTCTATAAATAGATTCTAACTGCTTTATCTAACATGGAGGTCAGATCCACTTTTTGCGGGCTGCAACTGATTCTTGGTTCCTGATGGTCGGTTATGCTTTTGAACTTAGTTGACTATCTTTCGGTTTTGTTCTGTCGGTTGCTCTTTAACTGACTCTTCAGTTTTTACTTGATCTATCTCTTGGTTTGCACTTTATCCTATATGTCAGGTTCCTCTTTTAGGTTCCTCTTTATCTTTTTGTTTTTCAATTTTGGTGTACACACAAATTTGTGTCGTTAGTTCTCTTTGTACTTAGTCATTTCGGTGATCTCTTTATATCTAAATTTTGGTTTGCTCTTGTTCTTTCTTTTAGTGTATGCTTACCAAAAGTGTTGTTTGCATACTAATGGTAGATTAATTTCATCATTATAGAGTTTTTCATTGATGTCAAATAGTCAAAGAAGCAAAGTATTAACTATTGGAGAGAAGAAATTCTTATCAGCATATGGAGGTTAGCTATTGAAAACTACAACCGACATCTATCAGATAAAAGGGAAAATCACATCGCAGCTAACAAGGAGGATGAACAGGAAAATGATTTAATAAGATGCTGAAGCTATGATTGTTGGATCTAGGTTTATGTTTTGATGATTAACCATTATCTACTTAAGGAAGAAAGAAGAAGAAGATTGGTATCGTGATGAAGAAGATGACAGAATAATAATGGATCAGAAGAACTAATTGGAGAAGGATAGTTGTGATCATAAAGGAGGACATGAAAGAGCATACAGAGGATTGGAATGGTATTTTATTGTATTAAGGAACTTTATTGGATTTGATATAGAAAAGATAGTGCAAACTAAAGATCATTTTGTAAGTTGTTACTCTCTAATAATTGTGACGGTAAAATCCCTTATTGGGTGACTCCTAACAGGGTATAAGACTTTAATAGGTATCTAGATAAATCCCATAATTGGGTAGCATCTAACAATTCTTTTTTAACCCTTAATTGGGCAAGCTCTTAACCGGGCATATTTTAGAAGATTACAACTATTTGTGGGTACTGATCTCACAATGTGTTTTTTTCCCTAATTGGGTTTCCACGAGATAATACTGGTGTTAATATTGTATGAATGTTCATC
The DNA here is from genome assembly GCA_018584345.1 of Thuja plicata. Lineage (NCBI taxonomy): Eukaryota > Viridiplantae > Streptophyta > Pinopsida > Cupressales > Cupressaceae > Thuja > Thuja plicata. Next base: position 518,872 of record MU224040.1, on the reverse strand, counting down.
TTATGTTCCATGGATGTTTAATATTATGATAATTGATAACATTGTTATAGGTTAACTAAGCTACAATCGGTAAATTTGTTAAGATAATATTTGGGATTTATTTTTAAAGGTTAATTTGGTGATTACTGATTCACCCCCCCCCCTCTCAGTAACATTTCATATACCTAAAATTGGTATCAGAGCATTGGTTCACTAATTTGTAAGCTTAACCACTTAGGGAAAAGATCTCAATATATATAGGAAGGATACACCTAAGTTTAATAGGAATGCAGATGACTTTGGAATGTGGGAAAATAGGATGAGATTGCACCTGTTAGGACTCTCATATAATGCAATAGATTTACTCATCAATTAATATGTACAACCTATCAGTACACTTACCAAAGCAGAGAAGAAAGAGAATTTGATTCATAATTTTGTGATGATAGAGCTTGCAAGTGCCTTACACTACTCTAAATATGTTGATATACAAGATCTAACTTCAGCCAAGCAGATGTGGGATAAGATTTTACAAGTACATGATGGAGACGAACATGTCTTACATGCAAATATTGATGGACTAAAAGGAAAATATGAGGAAATGAGAATGCAATATCAAGAAACAATTGCACAATATGGAACCAGGATAAAAGAAATTTTTGCAACAATCAAAGGAGCTGGTAGAAAGATGGAAGAAAGTGATGTTGTATGTAAAATTCTCAGAACACTACCACACATGTATTTTATTAGAGTTTCTGCTATAAAAGAGCTAAGAACAATTGATAAGAGTAAGATCACAATTGATTCACTTATTGGTAGGCTTATAGCTTTTGAATTAAGCAATTTTTGACAATAGCCAACCTACTAGTGAAGTTGCATTTCAAGCTATAGCTAATGTTGGATCATTTAGAAAAGGAAAGATTGTTGTTTACGACTCTGACGAATATGAAGGATTAGCAGCTGAGGAGAAAGAATTGGATGACCTTGAAGCTTTTATCACTAGGATATTTCCCAAAGGTAAAGGAAGATACAAAGGAAAAATTCCTATTGTATGCTGGAATTGTAGACAAATTGGTCACTTCGCACACAAATGTCTTAGCAAACCAAAAAAGAAACATGATGGAGAAAAGAAAGACAAATACAATAAGTAAAAATATTTCACTCAGAAGAAAAAAAATTTATGTTACATCACTAAAGAAGAAGACAATTACTACAATAGTGATGGAGATGATAATGATGAAGAAATAGTGTTTGTTTCTATAAAAGAAATCCCTCTACCAACAACTCCGATATTGGTGAAGAGAAAGATTTGATCTCAAGTATGAACTGTAACAATGAATGGATCATTAACAGTGGTTGTACACACCATATAACAAGACATAAGGATAGATCCATAATCATGGAACAATGTGATGGAGAATAGTTACGTTTGGAAATGGTTCTCCTTGCATGATTAGAGGTAAAGGTACTATTGATTTAATTGATGATATAACTTGTGATGATGTTTACTGGGTTGATGGATTGAAATATAATCTTTTATGTGTTTCTCAGTTGAATAGAAAAGGATTCAAATTTGAGTTTAGTAATGGAAAATGCAAAATATTTGAGAAGAAAGGAAAACTTATTGGTACTGATTGACAGAAAAAATGTAATCTTTTCAAACTAAATACTACAATTGGTCATTGTTTAATTTCTAAAGTTGAAGAGAGCTAGTTATGGCATAAGAGATTGTTGTTGGAAACTACAATTGAAACAATTGTTATATTGCCATTGATGTCAAACCTTAACTGGTAAGACAGTTGCTCTCTTTTAAAGTGCCATATCAATTGATTGATGAAGAATATTTGAAAAGGAGAGATAACAAGAAGACCTAGTGAAAGTGTTGAGTTATGTGAAACTACAATGGGTACTTGATGAGATCGCACCTTGACAAGGTAATATATTGTTTATCTTAAGTCTAAGTGAAGTTTGGATGACTACAAGATTATTCTTGACCAAGTAACAGAGCAGAAGATTAAGAAACTTAAGTTTGTGTTGAGTGATGCGAGTGTCGACCGAGCGCCAGTATATGCCGAGCAAATTTAGTGTCGACTGAGCATCAGTCTTTTTTGAGTGTCAGAGAATAACCGAGTCATCTAGTGATGACTGAGTGATAGAATAGTATTGACCGAGTGTCAGTATTATGATAGCTTGAGAGATATTTGAGATCCCAGCCGACATAGATGATCTTCTTGGGATATGTGAAGCATATTTAAGATAAGGATGATAGTTGTGGAGAATTAAATGAGCATTTAATATATGTTTAACCATTTTATGTATGGATTCAAGGAGTTTTAGGATGTATTCTACAATGTAGATAGAAACAAAATGTTGGAAGGATTCATTTGATCTGACCAAACCCTAAGATCTACGGTGATGATTAAGCAGCAATAGATTGAGCTACTTGATTAGAGAAGTATAAGATTAACCTAATTGCAGGTTATGAATGTATGGTATGAGGTTAATTCAGTTGATTGGAAAAATCAAAGTAGAAGGAAGAGAAGGCTAAAGAGAAAAGTATAGGACTTCATAGTGGTGATTGCTTGAAGGATTTCCAAGTAGATCTGAGTGAAAGAGATGACAATGAAGGCCAGTCAGTGAATTAGCATTTGAGCTATAATTGGATCTGTATTTTCAAAGTGAGTTGTATGTTTTAGATCACAATTTATTGTTACTTTCTAACCATTGTATCAGTTACAAAATCATTTTAAACAAGGCTGACCTAATAGTCATATTGTTAAATCCTTTAATCAAGGTGACATTATAATGGAATGGTCTAAGCCCTCTAAAAATTCTCACTTCTAACAGAGTGATTAAATCCTTTAACCGGGTCACATTTAACAGTGTATATTGTAACCTTTAACCAAGTTGGCTTTTCACAGAGCTCACTTCAGAATAGTGAAAAATTGGTAGCATGTTACTAGTGGGTTTTCCCATATTGGGTTTCCATGTTAAATCCTAGTGTCATACTTGTGTGAATGTTATTTGTTGTGTTGTACTGTTAAGAGTTTATATTCTACAAGTTGATTATAGTAGGACAAAAAACTACAAGTTTATATTATTGATTATATGATATAGAGATCGAGTGGATTACTGAGTGGATCTGAGTTGGTTAAAGTGTTTGAAAGTTGAATTGGTACATCTGGACCTTGGATAATTGATTCACCCTCCCCCCTCTCAGTTATTCTAAACCATTCTAACAATTGTGTCATGTGAACTTTGATAATTTGGTAAAGGTCAGTAAGAAGAAATGTTAGAGGTTACCAATACTGAAGAAGCCAGAGAATGCAGTATGTAAAGAATGTCAATTAGGTAAGATGACTAGTTCAAGTTTCTCAAGTAAAGTCTACTATACATAAAATATCTTAGATTTAGTGCACAAAGATTTGTGCAGACCTATAAGTATAGAAAGCTATCATGGAAATAAATACTTTATACTATTTTTTGATGACTACTCGAGGATGATGTCGGTAACATTTTTAAAAGTTAAATCTGATGCTTTTCATATGTTTAAAATGTACAAATCTAGAGTTGAAAAAGAAACTAGAAATACTTTGAAATTTCTTAGATCAGATAGAGGTGGTGAGTTTACTTCTAATGAATTCAATGAGTATTGTTATGAACATGGAATCAAGAGACAATTGACTGCACCGAGAACACTTCAAGAGAATGGAGTTGCAAAAAGAAGAAATAGATCTATAGTTGAATATGCTGAAACACTGATAAATCAAAAGGGAGTTGCACAAAAATTCTAGAGAGTTGTTAGCATTGTTGTATACACACTGAATCAGGTACAACTAAAGAAAGGAAAAAATAAGACACACTATCAAATCTAGTACATGGTCAAACACCTAATGTTAGTTATTTCAAAATATTTGGAAGCAAATGTTATATTAACAAAGATGATGGAAATGGAAAACTTGATAATAAAAGTGATGAAGGAATATTTCTAGGATACTCTAATAAGAGTAAAGCATTCAAGTGTTTGAATAAAAGAAAAAATAAGATAATTGAAAGCACAAATGTAAAGATTGATGAATTTTGAGAACAGAATGAAGAGAACAGTGAAAAGAAACCAGAAGAATATAGTGAATTAATTTACTTTGAACCTGAAAAGTTAGAAACAAAACAAGAAAATACGGGCACTGATAACAACACTGCTAAGTGAGCCAAGTAACAGAAATGAACGAATTTAGACTGTGGAACCTGTTACACCAAGAAATATAAGGATTAATCACAGTTTGTCAAATATAATTGGAGATAGGAGTGTAGGAGTACTAACCAAAATTCAATTAAGAACCAAGGATACTACATGTCTATTATCAGAGATGGAACTGAGATTGGTAAAAGATGCACTAAAAGATGAAGATTGGATACAGGAAATGAAAGAAGAGGTTGAACAGATTGAGAAGAATAACACATGGTTGTTAGTTCCCAGACCTAAAGACAAAAATGTTATAGGAACTAAATGGGTTTTCAGGAACAAACTTGATGAGACTGGTGATGTAATAAGAAACAAAGCAAGATTGGTTTGCAAAGGTTATACTCAAGAAGAAGGACTAGATTATGGGGAGACTTTTGCACATGTTGCTAGATTGGAAGGAGTTAGAATATTACTGGCTTAAGTAGCATATAAAGGATTTAAAGTCTATCAAATGGATGTTAAATCGGCATTTATGAATGGAATATTAGAAGAAGAAGTTTATATTGAACAACTTGAAGGATTTGTTGTTGAACAAGATAAGGATTTGGTTTGTAGATTGCATAAATCATTATATGGTTTGAAACAAGCAACAAGAGCATGGTATGAAAAACTACATTCATATTTAGTTAAGATTGGATTTGAAAGAACTAATGATAATAGTAATTTGTATTTGAAAACTGTAAGTAAAGACAAATTTTTGATTGCAGAAATTTTTGTTGATGATATGTTAGTAATAACTGAGGGGGGGGGGGGGGGAGNTTAGTAATAACTGAGGGGGGGGGGGGGTGAATCAATGGCCTCAAAAATTTATCCTTCAAAATTTAACCACTAATCAATAAACCTCAGATTATTATGTCCCTAAAAGATGCATGTCATGAAATACTAATAATGATTAACTGTCTATCGGTTTGCTCTGTCAATCCTTTTCTTTCTTGATTACTAATAAGTAGTATAACTATTTACCGGAACTCAGTAAATAAGCAGAGTATACCAATCAATCCAGAGTTAGCTATGTAAGATGCAAGATAGTAAAGAAATGAATCATACACACATAACACATGGATTTTAACATGGAAACCTTGTTAAGGAAAAAAAAAACACTAGGACCAATACCCCAAATTTTCACTCTTCTTAAGTGAGCCCTGTTAAGAGCCAACCCTGTTAAAGGTTACAAACACACTGTTAGGTGTGACCTTATTAGAGGATTTTATACATAGAGGTTGTCATTTAGTATTGGGCATCTAATGTTTCCATCCTTGAATCAGCCTCTCTCTTAGACTATCAATAGGCATCGGGCATATCTAATGCTACTTTCATGAATCAACCTTTTTGGCACTCTTTGAGATGTACCTCAATATATAGAAGACTATTAAGTCCTTCTCGGTTAAGAGACTTGATGCTTCAATGGTTAAACTGAAACATTATGAATTGTTCATATTGCAACTTAAATTGCAGATTTTCAGATCTATTTAAGTACATTACCTCTCTGATCAATATGTCAATTCAATCCTTGTGCTCCATACTTTATGCTTTGTGATGATGTGCTCATTGTTCATCAATGTCTACAGAATTTCTTAGCTCTTCCTTCAGCTTGTTTGACCAGCACTACATGAAGTTGTTCTTCATCAATTTCTCTTTAGCATCCTCTTTCTATTCACTCCCCTTAATCCCTTTCGTAAATGGATTAATCTTGTCTCTTATATAGACATAATATTCATTATTTCTTGATTCTTGATTCTTGGCGTGAAAAACAATCCAGCCAATTAGATTTAAAGCATAATTCCTAATTTGTCTCATAGATATCTTCTTGCCAGATGTAAAAATCACCTTTAAATCAATCACTTATCTCTGGTCAAATAAAATAAAGTAGACAACTAGTTAAGTCTATATTTAGCTCTGTCAACTAGATATTTTGTCATTTTCTGAACTCTCTATTTTGTCGGTCACCTTTGCAGTTAGTTGTCGGTGACAACTGACAGTTTTGTCAGTGAGACTCCAGTTAGCTTCGTGATCTCCGTCCGTTGGGAAACACTATATTTTCTTCCATCAGGTTACTATGTGCTTTGCTCATCAGGCAACACTATGACTCTACTCATCGGTAGTGATGTGCTTTTCCTTGTCAGGTATCACTATGACTTTGTTCTTTTTCTCTGTTCGTCAGGTGCAGTCTATTGGTGTTGTTTTTCACCTAGTGACTACTTGATTTGTATGCATTACTGATAGCATAGCCTTGGTTCCTTTGGTTTTCTGAAGTCTTTAGCATTATGTACATGACCGTACAGATTATATTAGGTTGACATTAATGACAATACAATACATTAACTAATTTAATGTCTTGCATGATTATCAACTTAACATATTCAAACATTTAATCAGTTACATGTCATCATGATATAATTTTTGGAGGAAATGATTTGCTTAGTAAATATTTGGCTGAAGAAATGAGAAAAGAATTTGAGATGCCTATGATTGGAGAAATAAAATTCTTCATTGGTTTGCAAGTACAACAAATATCTAAAGGTATTTACATAACTTAGTCCAAGTATATTAAGGAGATACTAAAAAATTTTAGAATGGAAGATGCAAAACCTGTCAGTACACCTATGATTACCAATTGTAAACTATCTAAAGAGGATGATTCTAAAGAAGTGAACAAAACATTATACAGATCAATGATTGGAATGCTATAGTATGTTGTTCACAACAAACCTGATATTGCACATACAGTCGGAATAGTTGCTATATTTTCATCTAATCCTAAAGATTGACATATGATTGCAGTTAAAAGGATATTTAGATATCTTAAAGGAATAGAAAATTTTGGATTATGGTATGAAAGAAAAGGAGACTTTAATCTTCAAGTGTATACAGACACAGATTGGGTTGGAAAAATTGATGACAAAAAAAGTACAAGCGGAGGAGGTTTTTATTTAGGAAGCAGATCAGTGTCATGGACAAACAAAAAGAGGAATTGTATTTCACAATCTACAGTTGAAGCTGAATATGTTATTGTTGTCATTAATTGTCAGCAAGTGTTATGGATAAAATAGATACTAGAAGGAATACATAATAAAGTTGAAGAACTTGTTGTTATACATTATGACAACACAAGTGCTATTAATATATCAAATAACATGATAATACACTCAAAGACAAAGCATATAGCTATAAAGTATCATTTTCTAAGGGAGAATGTATAGGAAAAAGAGGTAAGATTGGAGTACATTCCTACAAAGGAACAAGTTGCAGATATATTCACTAAACTACTATCTAAGGAGAGATTTAAATATCTAAGAGGTAGACTAGGGTTCCTACCCCTATCAGAAGTTAACTAAAAGAAGATGCATTATGTATCAGTTCATATTCTTCTTAACAAGATATCTTAAGTATGAATTGATGTACATGAAGACTACTCTATGGGGAGCAGTCTAAGAAAGAGTAAGTAAAAGGAAGCGGATCAGAACAATTACAAAATAAGAAGACAATACAGTAAGGTTAATCACCTTCGACATTGTTGTCAAAGGGGGAGATGAGTGAAGTAGGGGAGATGAAGGAAGAAATAAAGAATAAAGGAAAAGACAAATTAGATAGATAAAGCAGAATAGACAGAACTAAAAGATCACTAGAAGTTTGCCAAAGTTTAAAAATTTTCCATCAAGGCCAAAGGGGGAGATTGTTGGCATATGGAGAGATTTCTGGAATAATTTCTCTAGTTGATAAGGAGAAAATGTTAGATCAATTATAGATTTTTTCATTGATGTCAAATTGTCAAAGAAGAAAAGTATTAACTATCAGAGAAAATAAAGTCTTATCGTCATAAGGAGGTTATCTATCGGCAACCGCAACTGACAGCTATCAGATAAAAGGGAAAACCACATCAGAGCTGACAAGGAGGATGAATGGGAAAGCAATTAATAAGATGATGAAGTTATGATCATTGGATATAGGTTTACATTTTGATGATTAATGATTATCTACTTAAGGAAGAAAAAAGAAGAAGATTGGTATCGTGATGAAGAAGAAGACAAAATAACAGTGGAATAGACAAACTAATCAAAGAAGGATATTTTTGATCGTAGAGGAGGACACATAAGAGGATAAAGAGGATTGGAATGGTATGTTACTATATTAAGGAACTTTATTGGATCTGATATATAGTAAAGATAGTGCAAACTACATATCATTTTGTAAGTTGTTACTCTCTAATAATTGTGACAGTAAAATCCCTTATCGGGTGACCCTAACAGGTTTATTGTAAATCCTTGAATAGGGTGAAAATCTCAAAAGAGTATAAAATCCTCTAACCAAGTTACTCCTTGTTAGTAATAACTGAGAGGGGGGGTGAATCAATGGCCTCAAAAATTTATCCTTTAAACTTTAATACACCTTAGATTATTAAGTCCCTACAAGATGTATGCCTTGAAATACTTGAAATAATTAACTGTCTGTTGATTTACCTTGTCTGTCCTTATTCTCCTTGATTACCGATAAGCAGTAAAAGTCATTTACCGATACTTAGTAAATATGTAGAGTATACCAATCAATCTATAAATGCATATGTGAAATGTAAAACAATAAATTAATAAACCATACACACATAACACAAGGATTTTAACATGGAAACCATGTTAAGGGAAAAAACCACTGGGACCGGTACCCCAAATTTTCACTCTTCTGAAGTGAGCCCTGTTAGGAGCCAACCATGTTAAAGGTTACAAACACATGGTTAAGTGCGACCTTGTTAGAGGATTTTATACATAGGTTGTCACTTAGTATCTGGCATCTACACTACCATCCTTGAATCAGTCTTTAGACTATCAATAGGCTTTATGCTAATCTTACTACCATCCTTGAATCAACCTCCTTCTTAGACTGTCAATAGGCTTTAGGTAAGACCGTTGCTACTATCATGAATCAACCTTTTTGGTATTCTATTAGGATATACCTCAATTATAGAAGACGGTTAAGTCCTGCTCTGTTAAGAGACTTAATGCTTCAATGGTTAAATTGAAACACAATGACCTATTTCTAATGCAACTTTGAATTGCAGATATTTAGATCTATTTACGTACAATACCTCTCTGATCAATGTATCAATTCAAT
>MU224040.1:465801-476312 GCA_018584345.1 Thuja plicata | reverse complement strand
AACACCGATTCCCCCCCCCCCCCCCTCAGTGTTTTTAACAATTATACCTCTTGTCTTTGTACCTAATGTGATCATATCTCCTGTCTGACTTATGATAGTACATTTCCCATGGTTGAACTTCAAATGATAGCCCTTGTCTATAATTTGTCCAACACTCAACAAATTGGGCTTAATTCCATCAACAAGAAAGACATCATCCGTATTCATTTCCCCATCAAGAGAAATTGATCCTACTCCACTGATAAATTTAGGAGTGTTATCACAAAATATGACTACACCACCATCATATTTAGTTAGCTAAACAAACTAATTTTTATCACTAGTCATATGATGTGAACAACCATTGTCTATGATCCATTCTGACTTCTTTTTGACATGTGAAACTAAGGCTCTTTCTTCATGAATAGGCTTGTCATCATTAATAGAAATAAATCCAATTTCATGGTAATCCACAACATCATCATTAGACACACCTTCACTAGAATAGTAACATTATTTATCCTTAAAATAATTAGGTCTATGAAACTTATCTATATGCTTAAAAACCCATGTCAGACATCTAGATGCAAAATGAGAAATCTTATTACATGAAAAACACTTTAGGGGTAAATTTCCTTCAAATTTACCCTCACCTCTCTTTTCTCTTCTTTCTTTCAAGGTCACAATTTCATCTAGTTTCCTTTCTTCTTCCTCTATTTTTGCCCAATCATCAGCATACTCACCAAGCTCTTCATACATGTTACCTATGTTGGTGCTCACAAGACTTGATAAAGTATTTTTTTCATTGTGCACAATCTCCTTGAATGCAGAAACCACCTTAGGTAATGTATCCTCTAGCTTTGTGTCCTCAAAGGTGGTCAACTTAGTAATCAACATCTCTCTATTGAAGTTCATTGTCAAAGGTATGATTTATTTTATCACTTGCACTTTAGTTTTGTAAATAGGTGTCAAAGATATAAGAATATTTGCAATCAATTCTTCTTCAGTATATGTGCCTCATAAGTTTATAATGCTTTTAAAAACCTATGTAACCCTCTATACATATGCTCTGACATTTTCATCATCTCACATTCTCAAACTTTCCATTTTAGTCTTCTAATTCTGTAACTTTTCCTGCTTGGTAAACTTATCTCCTTCATATAGTGCCTCTAGTATTGTCCAGATTTTATTGTGCAGAATCCAAGTCTTTAACCTCTATGAATTCACCCTCAGAGAGTGCGTTGATCAATGATTCTCTTACAACCATATTACAACTAAATAACTTATTTTCATCTTCATTAGAATTTTCTAATTCATCTTCAGGCTTGATCTTCTCATCCTTCTTTGTAATCATCTAGTAATCAATTCTTAAGCAGAGAAGGTGAGTTCTCATCTTGTTCTTCCAACTATCAAAATTTTTAGGATCCAATTTCATACTCTCCTTCCTATAGAACATCATCTCTAGGATCACCTCAAGTTGTTAAGCTTTCTCTTAGAGGACCACATGCTCTGATACCAATTGTTAGCAATAATAGTCCACCAACACAACTAAGAGGGGGGGTGAATCAGTTGTGTACCAAATAATTAAACTTTAAACTTATAAACCAGTTGTTCAATGCAAATCTGAACACATCAAAAGCAACACCATAACATAAGAAATTTTTTTTGAGGAAAGCCTATTAAGGGAAAAACCCCGATGTGAATTAGTACCCACAAATAATGCACTAAAAGTATTGTATCCTGTTAGGAGATCTAGGCTTGTTATGACATGATTATTACATATAGTACATAGTCCATGTTAAAGGAAAGACCCTGTTAAGAATCAAGAGAAATAAGAGGCTCATTTCCCAAATGAGAAATTTAAATCCATCTTCTGGACTCACTGTCCAAAGTATAGATAGAGAAGTATACAATAACCAGTGAGCTGACTGATAGCAACTTGATTTACCTAAACAGTTTCAATGAAGTTCATCACAATCAGTATCTCTTCTCTACATCTAGCAGACTTCACAATTACAAGCTCCCAACTTCCTCATCATGCTTCCACACTTCCTCATCAAGAAACAACTCTCCTTTATACAAGTTACAATAATCAAATAGGTCGGCCATTTAGGACTTCCTCAATGCATAAATAATTACATAGACCCTTGCTAAGATACACACGGTACATTACAAAAGTAAACATCAAATACAAATCATCAATTATACTCCAAGATCCATAATCCATGCTTTCTTTCCTTTAAATAGGTTATATCATTGTAGTCATCCTTAAATAGGTCTTTTCAAGATCACATGCCATAGCTGACGTCACCAAGAACCCATCGACCCAAGAATCACAAATACAATTCTTCAACATGTCTTCTACCACACCTCAAGCTCACATATCATAGCTTGTTCTCGCATCTAATTTATCCCAAAAACTCAAAGACTAACTTTGTCATAATCCTTTGTCACTCCTCTGTAACCAGTCTCTACCAAAACAACTATAACTTGCGTCAATAGTAATATCAAGACAAGCGACCTTCGATATAAGATATCTTCTCATTTCCTTATATAAATCTATGCTTGCATGCTCTGAACATTTGTACAATGTCTGTACACTTCTGTCCATCTTGTCTATACCATTGATAATCAGTCTGTTTGAAACTTCTAAAGTATTCAACTAAAACCTATGTTGACATCAATAATAAAACATGATTGTCAACAACTCTAAATGAAACAATTCCAATACATTTGACCTATCATTTTATTAGGTTGGCTAGCATAACGTAATTTTCTAGACCATTCAACCTCTCATTTGCATAAGCTTTTATAAGTTGACTAGCATGCACTAGACCATCAACTCCCTCTTTTTGCATTTTTTGATGGGTGGAACTAGCATAACACAATTTTCTAGACTGTTTCCCCCTCTTCACTTTTCCTTTCCTTTCTCATTGATCACCTAGCACAACACAAATGGATGGCTTGTGTCATCCATGGTTGTCTTCTTCGCTCCTCCATGATTCCATAGCATAATGCACTTTTCTATTTGATTGGATTATGGAGTCTTTTCTTATCTTTGATGTGTGCTCTTGTCTTTTTATGTGACCACTTGTGCTTTTGCAATAGCTTTTTGAGCATGATGTTAATGGTTGAGACATTTTCTTCCCTGAGGTTTCTTCAACTAGTTAACTTGGAATATTAGTAATCTTTAGGCTTTTATTTTTGTTTTGAGTCCTTACACATGTGGTTGTATGAGTTAAGATCCTTGGTTTGGGGGATTGTACCCTTAAACTTAGTGATGTCTTATCTCTTTTCATTTTTCCCATGATCACATCTTCATCTATTTCTCTCCCTTTCTTCTACGTTACCATGATCTTCATCTATCATAGTCTTAATGTATGTAGCATTGATTTGTTGCATAAAATTAAGGTGGATACTTCATTGATTAAAACCCAATTTCATTCCTATCTGTGGTTTCAAAAATGTTGCTAAAAAGTCCTTAGGTATTATAACCTTACCCATTAAGGTATGTCATGTTACTTTACCTATATCGATTCATCTCATGCCTAATACTCTCACTTATAATATTCTCTTAGGGCGACCGTGGTTACATGTCATTCAATTTTTTCCTTCAATACTTCATCGCAAAGTGAAGTTCATTCATAACAACACCATGCATACCCTTTTTTTTGATAAGTCCCAAAATTTCTTACGAATAGAATCTGATTCTCCATCCATTCCTGCACCATTTGAATAAAATATATCTTCTCCTCCTAAAGATACTTCTTCTCCTAGCCCTTTTATAAGATGATTGGGGGTCATTAGACTTTATGCCATCTTTTGTGGGAGAATACAAAGTTTCTAAAGGGCATGGTGTGTTATTTTTTTCAACCTGATTCTCAAAACAATTCAACTCATAATCTTTAATATGGTTTAGGATGTGCGCAACAAAGCAATGAGACTCATGAGAAGCCTACCTAAAACTTGCCTCTACAAGGGTTTAGTTTCCAACCTCCTTTTTCTAAATTCATTTCCTTATCATCTAACATTCCTCCTATGTCTAGCTTTAATCAATAAATCATTTTGTCTAACCTTCTCCGTGCTAAGTTTATCACCCGACCTAAATGAAAGAAGAAGCATAGTCAAAATCTTGTGAATCTCCCTTTTTGCCTATATCATAGATATCGTGACCACTCTACTAATGAATGTCAATCTTTGCATTACAAAATTTAGAAACTCATTGATAATTACATCATTCACATAACATGTTACAATGAGTTAATTTTCAACCATGATTACTTTGAATAACATTTAAGTTCCTATTATGTTTCTCTACACTATGTGACATTGTTAGCCTCTCCATCGGGGGCTCATTTTCATTTGTGGTGGTAAAATTTCACGTGTGATCATACTTAGTTAACAACATAATAGTCCTCTTTCTCCTTATTTTTTTCTCCACGCTTGGGGGCAAGGGTAGTTTTTCAATTTCTCATTTTTTCTAAGGATTTTATTTTCCCTTACTTTAGTGGTATTTTCTTATCATGTGATGTCCTTTCTTACATGGAATTATTTATTTTGATTATGGATTCTCTCTTATGAAAGAGGTGTGAATCCTTGATCACAACCTTTTCCTTGTTTGCAAGTGTATGTCCAAATAAACAAATCCCTTACTTGGGGGCCAAAAATATGTCATTCTTCTTCAAGAATCCCTTTACCTAGCAATGGTGAGGGTTTGAATTATGCCCTTCTTGTTCCAAATCTATTTTCATCATCCTTCAAAAGGATCCCTTTACACTTGTTTGATGATATCTCTTTGCATTCATCCCTTCCTTAACCTCACAAGAGATGTGACCTCTTTGGCCTGGATTGGGTGTTGCCTATGGGATACATGTTTGTTGTTAAAGGTGCTTCATCCTTGTTTCTCTTTTCCTTAAGATGTCAAAACATTTCTACTTTTCCATCTTAAGGGGGGAGGGCGGGGGATGAGGGGCGACATATACGACCTCCTTATTGAAAATATTTTGATTACTTGAAGCATTTTTAGGTATATTACACTAGCATAATATGATTTTCTAGGGCCAGATCACTCTCCTTTGTACATTTTTGGTGGATTTCCTTAAATAAAATATTTTCCTTGGTTATCCTTGGAATTTGTTGAACTAGCATAACACAGCTTGCTAGCCTATTTGACCTCTTATTTGCATACATTTTAAAGATTGGTTGACTAGCATAACACAATTTTCTAGACCATTTGACCTATCCTTTGCATAGACTTTTATGATTTGACTAGCATGTGTTGGACCATCAACTCCCTCTTTACATTTTTTGATGGGTTGAACTAACACAACACAATTTTCTAGACCATTTCCCCCTCTTTTATTTTCCTTTTATTTCTCATGGATCATGTAGCATGACACAAATGGCTAGTCTATGTCATCCCTAGTTGTCTTCTTCTATCCTCCATGATTATGTATTATAATGCACTTTTCTATTTGATTGGATTATGGAGTCTTGTCTTATCTTTGATGTGTGCTCTTTTTCTTTTTATGTGACCAATTTTGCTTTTGCAATAGCTTTTTGAGCATGATGCTAGCAGTTGAGGCATTTTCTTCACTAGGAATTATTCAACTAGTTGACTTGGAATCTTATTAAGCTTTATGATCATGTTTCTATTTTATGTGTCCTTGCACATTGTTGTATGAGTTAAGATCCTTGTTTGGGGTCGTGTACCCTTAAACTTAGCACTATCTTATCTCTTTGTAGTTTGCCCATGATCACATCTTCATCTATTTCTCTCTCTTTCTTCTACTTTAGCGTGAGCATGAATTAGACACATACTCCCTCCTTTCATGATTTCTTTTGAGTATTTTGTGTGGATTCAAAGGTTATTGCATTAACACTTGTGATTCATCAAAAGAAGCATTGTGTCATCAAGGTATAAAGTGATTTATGATTCAGATCTAGCTTCTAAATCATATCAATAATATTTTTTTTCAAGCATATTTTATTTATATTTCTAGGTTGATCCAAACAGGGGTTTGACCAAGGAAAACTCCTTTCCAAAAAAAATTCCCCATTTTTCTATGTGCAGGAACAGGTCGCGCAGTTTTCAGAGCTATTCTAAAAAGTTCAAGATCTGTGGGATCAACTATCTAAGTTTCGGGCAAAACCCTTGTGTACAAAATGCCTCAGGATTTTTGTTCCCAGGAAGCCTAAGGAAATTTGTACCTAGAAAATCTTCCTTAGATTCTAATCACATGTTGGTATAGTTCTCAAATTTCCATTTCATCCCATTACGGTCGTCTATATATTTTTTGTTAGTCTGTATTTTTTAAAATTTCTTTTATTTAGCCTCCTATCTTCCATCATCATCTTGTGTCCCCCCAAATACTATTGGATTTGATGAAAAATATCAACCCACATCTCCCAAGAATCACCTACATACAAACCTGTCACAGAAAGAGAGAAGAAAAAAAGCTATGGAGGCAAAAAATAACAGATCGATGGAAGAGGAAACATCTTGTGCAAACAACGGAGAAAAACTCTTAGTGCAATAGCATCCTAAATTCATTAATAATTTACAAAGATGGAATCCTTATAAAAGGATACTGAAACCCTAAAGGAGAAATATCTACATTGCATAATAATAATTAATAAAAGAATTAATTATTATATGCATAAAGTTTAGCTTAAGTGAAATAGAGATAATAAGTGACTTAATAATTAAATCAAGATGATTTAATTAATAAGTGGAATCAGTTTATTACTCTAACACCCCCCCTTAAGATAAACTTAGGGAGAAGCTAAAACCCTAGAACAAACTACTGAAAGCAGGAAATGGGTCTCGACAACAATGCTTGATCAGGTACCCAAGTACAAAAAATCTCTGTAAAGAGGAGAAATAGAGAAAATCACATGGGAAAAACTCTACTCCAAAAAGAGATGAAGCCTTGTGAAGGACTAAAGAAGACTCCAAACTAGAGAATGTCCCAAAAGAATAGGAACAAAGGAAGAACATTTAGAACACCTCTGAAGCATGAAGCTGCAAAAACTGTCAAAAAATAATTGTTGGAACCTCCACTGTAATAGAACATGATTAGGTAGAGAAGACTGTAAACAAAGCCTGAAGAGCTGATCAACTAAGACGGAAGGATGCCTCTAAAACTGAAATGAAAGAGTGTCCATATGGTAAATGATCCATCTCACCGAAATGCATAGGTACCTAGCCACTGCATCTGCCTAGTACATAGGAACAAATACTGAATACATATATCACTCCATCGAACCAAGGAAGCATTAGAACCAACAGGAGATACACCCATAATGTTGAGAAGGGAGAGACATGATATGTACACTGAGTCATACTACATGATGAAGACCGTACAAACACATATAAAGGATGGTGTCATGGAAGGATCACTCTCTTGACACACATAATGAGGCTAATGTCATGGAAGGAACACTCACTTGACAAAGGTAGATGGAAAACAAGGAAAACATCAAACCCCCTATGGCACTTTATAATATAGTGCGAGTACAATCAACCAAAAAATGTGTAGGATCTCAAACATGCATCAGATGATACTTTATCTCAATGCGTTTGCAAACAATAAAAGCTACAGAAAAATATGTATACAGTATCCAGAAAGGAAACGATCCCAGGACCTGAAACATCCAAGATATCTACCAGAATGTCATAAAGCAAAAAATTGAATAAAAGATACTTGGGGAGAATTCTGGGTGTCAAACCCATAAAAAAAGAAAGAGCATTGAATCATCTTTTTGACACCATGCAGAAGTCAAAAAATGGAGTTTAGATGAGCAAGATATGGCTCCTCGAGTGCAAAAAAGAACCCTGAATTTGACAGGCAAAAAACCTACAAGATGGCAAAATCAGAAAATCTAACCTCCAGAAAAGCGTTTGTCTCGAAAAGAGATTTCCAGCGATATAAAGAAGTTGAAAAAAGGCCTTTGTGTGCTCCAAATAGAGCAAAAAAACCACTAGGAAGGTTTTTAAAAAAAAAAAAAATTTAAGCCCTCACAAGCTGGCTGCAAGGTGGGCGGTCATGTCGGTGACCTGCTAGCGGGCCCTGTCGGCGATGGTCATTAGACCATGTGGCCAAGCCACTAGCAGTTACCACTATGGTTAATCCGCTGGTGGCGCGGCTGAGGCACACTGTCGATCGTTGACGGTGCTACTGAGGCCGACTGTCGGTGGCGGCAGTGGGCTGCTGGCGGAGCAGGGTTGGCGGGACGGTGTCAGTGGCCGCTTGGTGACCGCACAGTGGCACTGCGGTGGCTGCCCATTTAACACTGCATGCATTTTTTTGAACGCAAAAAAAAAGGTTTTTTAAAAAAATTCTTGATTTTCGTGTCAGGTCAGAATAGGCGAATAAATTTTGCTCCAGATGTCACAGAGGCCAAAAATGACAAACCTTATATGAAAATATAGGTTTTTGGGCCTTTTGAGCATGATGGTGAGGTCCATCTATGCCCAAAATGCTGCCAAAAATAGATACCCCCCAAAACACCAAAAATCTGATACAAAAAACCTTCTGAAAACAAAGATCTAAAGAACAAGGCCAAATCCCTCATGAAGAGAACAGGTGCATGAAGATTTGAAGTTCTGATACCATGTTGGAGTTGATGAAAACTATCAACCCACAACTCCCAAGAATCACCTCCATGCAAACTTGTCACAGAAAGAGAAGCAAAAGAGCTATGGAGGCCAAAAATAATAGATCGATGGAAGAGGAAACATCTTGTGCAAACAATGGAGAAAAACTCTCAATGCAATAGCATGCTCAATTCATTGAAGAATTGACAAAGAGGGAATCCTTATAAAAGGATACTAAAACCCTAAAAGGAAAACCCTAAAAAGGAAATATCTAGGTTGCATAATAATAATTAATTATTATATGCCTAAAGTTTAGCTTAAGTGAAATAGAGATAATAAGTGACTTACTAATTAAATCAAGATTATTTAATTAATAAGTGGAATCACTTTATAATTAGTCTAACAATTCCAACTTCCCTCAATTCATTATTGTAAAGGAACATTGCACTCATTTAACGGTTAATTCCTACTTGATCCTATTGGGTCATCTTCCTTCCAAATATGTAATAGGAAATCGGCTCAAACCACCTTGCTTCCCTTTTTCTATTGTACAACGGTTAACTTGTTTGAGTAGGAATTGTAATCCCATGTCAGATTTTTTTGATTTTAACAACCCCAAAATGTTTAGTGAGGTATAAAATCAAGATTTCCTCCCTCATTTTGACATCTCATCTCAATTCAATTCAATCACTCAAGTATAATTTTGCATCAAGCTTTCAAGAGCAAGTGATCAAGCATTCAAGACATTGAAGACAGTGAGTGATTTTCAAATTTATAGCATTCATCATCTTTCTTTTCCTAAAGTCAACTCTGCAAGGTTAACATCAACATCTTCATGAGTATTTTGACACAAAGAGGGCATACAGAGGTATTATTGTTTCATTTTCAAATCTAGCCTCTACTATATGTTAGCATACTTATATTTTCATTTCAATTTCAAGGTTAATTCTTAAACCGGGGTTTGACTTAGGAAAACCCCTTATACACAATAGTTTCCTTCTTTTTTTAGTGCAGGAATAGGTGGCGAATGCAAGGAGAAATCCACAGATCAAGTAGTTGGAGATCTACATTTTGCAGGTCATTTCAACAAAAAGTGCATGGAGTAGGTCGTCCCAACTGACTTGCTCCCAAAAAAATTTCTTGAAATTTGGTTTGTAGGTCATCTTTCAACTCCCTGAAGAAGGATTACTAAATTGACCTTATGCCCAAGAATCCTTGATCCAAGTGGATCATTTTCCTTCCAAAGGTAATTAAAGTGGAAATTGGCCTTAGAACCTTCCTAGTTTATCCATACAAGCTAGTGAACCCTCTTTCACCATATTACATTTTATTGAACCCAATGTCTGTAACCACCTAAATTTGGTTTGTTCCAACTATGGACCCTATTTTCCCTAAGTATGATCATACCCTCAATTATGTCCAAAGGACCCTGTTACTGCTTGGCATAATTCTTTTAATTCAATTTAATGTCCTAGGTGATTTTTATCACTGAATTATATTAACTATTATAGCCATACAATTCAAATCAATTTTGACCAATCAAATCAAATCAAAATCAAACATGGCTATAGTATTTAATTATAAAGGAATTAAATAAATCCCTAAATCAAATACCCACTTGAAAAATAACCCATTCCCCTAGCGTATTTAATTTAATTAAAATGGCTATAGTCCCCTAATTATTAAAAAGCAATTTCATTGTTTAAATAATTAATTCCTATATTTCTAAATGAATTAAATAAGTTTATTTCATTTATTAATATTCTCTTAAACCCCAACCTAACCTATCTCAAACCACTTCTACCTTGGGTTCTAACCCTTCTCAACCCATTCACCCTTGCTAATCTAATCCTAATCCTAATTCTAGTCCTAACCCACCTCCTAATGTTGTCACATTCCATTAGGGAATGCTTAGCAACTCAACCCACTTGAG
>MU224040.1:452182-463696 GCA_018584345.1 Thuja plicata | reverse complement strand
ACGAGGTCCATGTCTCTTTATATAGACAGGGCCTTAGCATCACGATTTTCACATAGGTCCATTCCTGAATCCCCGATTAGTACCATGGTCAACTTTCCTGCACACTCATTGCACACATCAGTAGGTCTAATAAATCAATACATATAAATAATAGAATACATAATGTAAGTTGAACACACATTCACTCACACTTGTATCAAAGATTATTGAACTTAACAATATCTACATCTATCCCACATGCATAAACATAACTTTTAATAAATTTGCATCTTGATTATATCTAACATCCACATACTAATCCAATATACAAAACCATCAAAACTAAGTTCTGTAGGGAAATCTTCATCACTAACATAGAGTATTATATAGATTTCCTGATTACATAATCAGGTGTTTATATACAAGCAAAGGTTTCCATGGATCCATAAAGTAATAGATGTGTCCCAAAAGTCTGACTATAGAAAAATTAGTATTGACAGGAGACCATATAAATGAGAAATAGTGTTAAGATTATGTCAGATTGGGGTAGGCCTCATAGTCCACTTTCTCAAGCTTGACTTCCCTAAGGTCCATTTTCTAAAGCCATCCTCTTACATCTTTCCTTGCCTCTTTAAAGCCTTCATTAATGCCTTATTAATAAAAGATGCCTTAAGCCTATGTCTCTCACATGCCTTATTAATGCCTTGGGCATTAATGGCTCTTACACCCCCATTAATGAGCCCCTTCACTCATTAATTCACCTTGTCCCCCCTCTCTCTCTCATTTTTCTATAAATAGAAGCCATTTTTGAGAGGAAAGAAGCCTTCACATTAGATTAAAATTACATTGTTATGCTGTTGGATTACTCTTAGGATCATATTTCATCTTTCATTTCATGCTTTTGCATTGTTTTAATTTCAACTTTTAGAGCTAGAATGCATGCTTTATCATCTTTTTAGCTTGTTTTTAATCTAAAATCCTTCATGCTAGGTTGTATTCATCACTGATTTGTAGCATATTCTAAGGGCTAATATGTTACTAATTACACTCCTCCTAGATAGCAGGCAATAGGTCAATATTAGTGGTTTTGAATGTTTTATCTAACCTTTTGGACTAATGCAATGACTTATTGAGTGTTTGTCTTTTTCATCAGGTACCCAAATACACACGCACATTTCTGCACCCACTGTGGGGCTCAAATTTTGATTTAGCCTCATTTTATAACTCTTTTTGGCAATTTGCAGGCTCAGTAATCAGTCACAGAATCACATTTAATCTTGCAGGATCGTATCCTGGATACGCCATCGTACCGCATAAATTATGGCTCGCATACGAGATTTCCCAGATCATTTTTGGTTCTGGCTCGCATCTGGTCAGCAAGAGCTCGTATCTAGTGAAAAGGCTCGCATCCTGGATACTATATTGCATTCAGTAGGATTTTAGGCTCGTATTTGGTTGAAAAGATTGTCTACTTCATTTGCCTAATCCTAACAAGTTTGACAAGTTGTGCTTTTTGTCTCTTACATATTAACAAGTGTTTTGCAGGTATTTTTGGCAATTTTCATGGAGTTGGGTTAAGCAGATACTAACGTGGTTTTTACAGGTTTCCAAACCTCCCATCTTGACTTCTATTTTATTTGTTTTTCAAGAACTTAAGACCATTTCTCCACTTGCTAAAACAACTAGATATTATGCTCTTTTCCTCTTGAAGAAAATCAGAAAGTCGGATGTTGTCTTATCATTTGTGACAAAATTGGGGGTAACTGAACAAGCAATATACACTTTTTAATTCATTTTGGGGATAGAAATTGAACAAACACAAATCACTAAATTATGTGGGATCAATGAACAAAATCGTATAATTCTTTTCAGATTCAGTAATTGAACAAAACAAAGCACTAAATATGTGGGCTCAATGAACAAACACATCATTTAACTTGCTTTTGGATCAGAAATTGAACAACACAAACTCACTAAATTTTGTGGTTAATTGAACAAAACAAACTTTCCCTTTCTGTTTTCTTTAAGATAGGAACAATTAAATCAAACTCAACATAGCTTGAGGGAAAGAACCTTTGTTTTAAGTGTTTGAGGAGAAAACGGCATGGACTAGGAGAGTATGCTCTTCTTCTTTTGAAGAATCAGAAATCCTAAGCTCGCCAATCCTGGTTACCGATCTTTTAACAGTAGAGGGCCTGCCGGTTGAGAAAAAAATCTCCCGGGAATGACCCAAGTGAGGACAGGTCTTATGCCAACCCTTCCAACTCACTATAAATAGTAGCTTCCTTGTAGGCCAAAGCCTCAAAAGATGGAACTGGTTTTGTTCTTAGAATTTTGACATCATTCCTTGAACATATTAAGGTATATATAGAGCGGAGCTGCTTGAATCTTTCTTGCGAGACTATATATATTTAGGTACTCATAGGGCTATACGCCTCAATTTTTCCTGTGCAATTCTATGGGGGACAGTTTTGAATGGATTGCCCAATAATCTACAACACATTCAACTGAAAGAATACCCAATTCATCCCCGAAAGGGTGATAATCTTTGTGCAAGGCCAAAATTTATTGCCCCAGGACACTCATCATATCGTTCCCTCACTTGCGCTTGGAGTAAACTAATACAACATCATAACTAGAGCCATTGTGTGCTTGGTGATGGTTGTATTCTGATTAGCATTTGTGTGTGTGCCTAAGTCAACGAGAAAATATTTTCATCCTCCACCTAGAAAATAGGGCAAAAAGAGTGTTTGTTTCACCCCTTAACAATGCAAAACTATTTGACATGTTCCAAAGCTCACTAAAAAGATAAGCTCCTCAAAAACAATCAACAAATTTCAAACACTGGAGTACAAGTATTTTTCACGTCCTACAAACACCTCTTGATGAAATTTGGAAACAAACACCTTCACACACTTCAAAAAAATTTTTATCAAAATTGACCAAAACTGACAAGACCATCATAAAATCGCATCCTATTTTTCCCAAGTCATATTTAGGATTTAGGATCGTATCTGGTGCATTGGATCACATTTAGTCAGCATATAGTCGCATCCAGATTTTAGGATCGCATCTGGTGTCATCAGAGGCTCGTATCTAGGAGCTCACATTCAGGGCAGTGGGCATTTCTAGCAGTTTTTCTTAGGAGGTCTCAATTGTTTTAGGTACCCTTTTTTCTCTTTAGCTGGTCCCTGTTGTTTCTTCTAGTCTCCCTGTTGTTATTTTTTAAAAACTTTTGAAATGTCCACCTTGCTTGCATAGTCAGTCTTTCACGATCAGTTCAATACGTGTGGTCTATTCATTTTCTATCAACAACTTGATTCCCAGCTCACTATCAGGGCATTCTAACCCTCAGACACTAGAATCATTTACATCCATCAAAAAAACAAATAGTTACTTCTACCTAGACACACCCACTTGAACGATCTGGAATCCTTACTTGCATTATTGGGAAACGTTAATGAGGTTGAGAAACAAACTTCATGGTTAACATAAGATGCAACCAGTACACAACTAAAGGATCAAAAGTGCCCCCTAAAACACCACACTTCCAAGGAGAAACTTCTTGTAGTTCCCTTTTTTATCTTGATTCACCTCAAATGGATAGCCACACTAACAAATGGAGTAAGGCCTTTGAGGGTTATGATGATGGCAAACGAGCACAATCTGTAGGCACAGAAGAAGAAGAAAGACCAAAGTTTGAACATAATCCGTTTGGGTTAGATAGTGAGGAAGAGATCCCTGAAGATGAGTACAAGAAGCTTAAACAAAGTAAAAGGATCCACAAGTTATTGGAACAAATAATTGGTGATGATAAAGAAAAGTACTTTCTCCATCTAGCATCCATAGGTGTCAAATTAACCCAAGGATTACAACATGGATGATCTCAAATAAAAGGAAGTACCAAACCCCATATCTATCCTTACCAAACAGATCAATCAAATACAAACAGAATTCACGAACCTCAAACCAGAGAAGGACAAACCTAAAACAAAATACTCTTTGGATGCCATTTGTCCATTTCCTTTCGATAAGAGTATCACTATGGTCCCATTTCCTCCTAATGTGGCAAGGCCAAAGTATGACAAATACACAGGGGAAACTCATCCACATGACCATGTAAGAGAATTATGTGCTCTAAGCATTGAGTACATGCACGAACCCACTTACCTCATACGACTGTTTCCAGGAAATCTAGGAGGAAATGTCATGGAGTGGTTTTCAAAGTTGAATCCTAAAGTCAAAACATTCGAGGAGTTGATGCAACGGTTCATTCAACATTACTCCTACAACATCCAACATGACGTCACCATGATGGATCTATGTAACACCAAACAGAAAACTGGAGAATCATTTACACACTTCCTACAAAGATGGAGGAATATTTTTGCACGATATTCAAGAGTCATTCCCGAGACTAAAAAGATGGAAATCTTCATCAATAATCTCATACCTGAATTGAGCTATGCTTTACAAATGCAAGATTCTCCTAGCTTTGATAGGATGATTAAAAATGCCCTCTATATTAAGGAAGTCATGGTCAAAAAGGGGGAGATCACCCTTCAAAATTAAAGCAAAGGCAGTAGCTCCAACTCCAAGCCTAAATGGTGGAAACAAAACAAAAATGTTGTTAATGAAAGAGTAGTTGATGCCTCTAACATTAATTCTAAACCTGAAGCATTCAATCTGACCAATGGTATGCAAGCAAGCAAAGAGGCTAAAGCAACACCTCCCATTCTCAAAATGAACAATGATAATGACAAGGGACAAACATGGACTTCAAAACCCCAAAGAACATTTACTCCTTTGGGGGAACCTCTTGAGACCATCTTAAAAACATTGGTGGATAACAAAGTTCTTACGATTCCTGATTCTAAACCGTGGGAACAAATGGTTAAACCCAGATGGTGGGATGATAACTCCTATTGTGTCTTCCACATAAACAAGGGACACAAGACAAATAATTGTCTCAAGCTAAAACATGTTATCCAAGACCTCATCAAAGGAGGTAAGATCAAGGTGGACGGACACACTATGAATGAAGATCACACAACATTTAATAAACCATTCCCTAATTATAATCAAGGGGAAACATCTAAAGGGAAAGGTAATGAGATAAACTACACCTATTCCAAAAGTGACAATGTGATCAATATGCTTAGCATTAAAAATGAATCTGTCAACATGATCACAATCAAAGGAGCCTCATCCTCAACAAACACTGTAACCCAGAGCCAGGCACAGGTTATGATCAAGGGACCTCCAAAACCAACATCCACACCCAAGGTTCCTATTATCACTATTCTCAAACTAGGAGCAAAACATGTGGTCACTATTCCCAGAGCAAAATATGACTTGGTAGACCAATTGCAAAGAACCGCTGCCAAAATTTTCATCTTCGAGTTGCTCAAGATATCCACTGTGCATAGGGAAATCCTAGAACAAGCCCTACATGCTGCTAATGTTCCAAAGGATATAGATATAGACAAATTCCAAGCGATGGTCAATCACATCTCAGTGCCACACTACCTCTCCTTTTCTGAGGAGGATGACAATTCATTGACCCATCCACACAATCAACCCCTCCATATCAAAGTTCTTATTCATAAATCTCATGTTAGATGCGGATTGATAGATGGAGGTGCAGGATTGAATATTTGTACACTAGATCTTGTCAGGAGGCTAGGCCTCTTAGAACAAACAATTGACACTAGAAACAAGATAACTATCAAAGCATATGATGAGGAAGAAAGATCCTCCAGGGGTCTCATTTCTCTACCTATCACAGTTGGACCCATTGAAAGAAATGTTATATGTCAAGTTCTGGATCTACCACTAGCCTACAACATTCTACTAGGGAGACCATGGATTCACGAGATGCAAGCTGTATCGTCCACTTATCACCAATGCATCAAGTTCCCACATAATGGGATAGAAGTGACAATTCCTGCGGATGCCAACTACACTTGCAACAATATCAAAGTAGGTAACATGATACCACACAACTAGGAGGCTATGGACGCAGTTTCTCCTGAGACTACCAAGGACATGGTCATGAAGGGCTTTAGCAAAACATTGAAACTTCAAGAAACAGGTATGGGAGAGTACAAGTTGGACCTGACTCCCTCAATGATAGAGCTTCCAGTATCACCGAGATCCTATGGAAAACCGTCATCAACATTCACACCTATCGCAGTCTAGGAGCCAGAAGTACACAAGGCAATGGGCATGATAAAGGCATCCACATCTTCTTCAGATAACACAGAAGAATAGGTAGTCTTGAACTGGCTTTACAAAGGATACCTAGTGGACTCTGAGGTCAAACATGTGAAGATATCCCCAGAACAGTATGGAAAGGGATATGATTTCCTCAAACAAATGGGTTACAAAGGAAAGGGACCTCTGAATGACACAAGACGAGGGATCATTGAACCCATACCCATGGATTTTTGCCTCAAAAGAGATAAAACAGGACTGGGCTTTAATACTCAATCCAACAAACCTACTTCAAAGCAGAGTCCACCTTCTAAAATAGGGAGTGATAAAATAGATGAGATAGTATCAGAACCATGGCCTTATGAGAGATTACTACATATTGGTATAGAGAATCTTGAATATTAAGGAGAATGCTACGTACCTAGTTTTGAGGTACCACAAGATCTTCACACTACTTTGCTAGAATAATCATCCATTCAAGAGGTAGGAGACACCATAGCTACAATCACTCAAGAGGAACCCCAGCCACAGAATTTACATCCTAACTGGGGGAAATTGGTCACAATTTCACATGTTCTAGATCTACCTCACTTTGATCTACAAGAAGCTAATCGAGTCCATCAAATAAACATTGTTGAATATTTGGATAGATCTGATGATGATGTCACAGACTCTCATGACTATGAGTGGGATCGGCTATCTATTTCCTCCAAGGAGATTGGGATAGATACAATTCACATGTTAGCAACTTCCTCAGCTCCTAGTAAATGACCTAACACTCCTTTCAATGATACCAATCCTCCTGAAGCAGAAGAAGAATTCCTTCCTCTGATCATTGATGGAGACACTGGTGAATACATAACTCTAGAAGAATTTCATAGGCTACAAGCAAGAAGCCTCCTTTTACAAAGGGATAATGATGAGATATCTACTTATGAGTCACTAGAGTTTGATCCATATATAACTGACAATGACCCTTTTAACAATGATCTTACTCTTATTGATCTAAACATCAAAGATATTAACTTAACAGATCATGTCATGTCAGTTAACAGTTGTGATGCTAACGCGATGCTATCCTTCCTAGAATCTGACTCCCTGACATTGGTACTTCCAGACCTAATCAACTTGACTGAAATAGATCCCACTCCTATCCTCAACTTTCCCAATGACCACTCCCTAGCTTGTTACCTTAATGCCTATGAACCTCACCCTTCTTCCACCAATGCAAGGAGTGAGAACATGTCACAGGAGGATATCAAGTTTCTTAGTCACAAATTGAAAAATAAAAAGAAAAAATGGACTGATGGTAAAAACCACTCTATGGCAGTATCAGATCCCAAAATAGTAAATAAAAAAGACGTATCCAATGGTGAAAACTTCTCAGAGATGCCAAAGGATGAGACTCTTGATATCCTCCCTAAGCACTTTCAGGAAAGATCTTCAATATTGATTGAACCCACACAGCCAGTAAACTTGGGCACTGTTGAAGATCCTCATATAGTTCATCTAGCACAATCTCTATCAAAAGAAGAGAAGGTACAATTCACAGAATTCCTAAAGGAGAAAAAAATTAACTTTGCCTGGTCCTACACTGATATGCCAGGGCTAGATCTTAATCTCATCATGCATCACTTATCTATAGCTCCTGGGATCAAGCCCATAAAACAAAAACTCAGAAAAATGCATCCTCATGTTGCATTATTGCTGAAAGCAGAGCTAGAAAAGTTGCTAAAGGCTAGATTTATTTGAGTCATTGCCTATGCAGCATGGATCTCTAACGTGGTCCCTATTTCAAAATATGATAAATCTATTAGGATCTGCACAGACTTCCGAGACCTCAACAAAGCATGTCTGAAAGATGATTAACCTCTACCAAATATTGACATGATCATAGACCTTACAGCTGGCTACCAGATGTATTCATTAATGGATGGATTCTCAAGTTATAATCAAATCAAGATCACCCCTGAGGATCAAGAGAAAATTGCATTCACATGTGCATGGGGCACATTTTGCTGGAACTTCATGCCATTTAGGCTAAAGAATACCAGAGCAACATATCAGAGAGCTATGACAACAATATTCCATGACATGATGCACAAAAATATGGAGGACTATGTCGATGACACACTGGCTAAATCCAAAGAAAGAGGTACTCATATTGCTGATTTAAGAAAGATATTAGATTAAATGGAACAGTTCCAACTCAGGCTCAATTTGAAGAAATGTACCTTTGGGGTCCAATCAGGCAAGCTCCTAGGATTCATAGTATCAGCAAAGGGAATCGAGGTAGATCCAGCGAAGGTAAAACCTATTCTAGAGATGACTCCTCCACGTAATATCAATCAAATGAGGACACTGCAAGGGAGACTCTAGTCTATCAAGAGATTTATGTGCCAACTTCTAGATAAAGCACAACCCTTTACTAAGTTACTACATAAAGGGGTTGCGTTCAACTGGGATGAACACTGTGAAGCCAACTTCAGAGAATTAAAGGGGTACCTAGCTGCTCCACCTATTCTTATGGCTCCTATTCATGGAAAACCCTTACTCCTATATATTTCAGCTACAGCTACAACCCTAGGAGTATTGCTAGCACAAGAGGAGGAAACAAAGAAAGAAAGAGCTATCTACTACATTAGTAGAACTCTAGTCACTTATGAGCTCAATTATAGCATTATTGAAAAAGCATGCTTGGCAGTCATCTTTGCATCACATAAATTGAGACACTACATGCTCTCTCATACAGTCAAGCTCATTGATAAGATAGATCCTCTAAAGTATCTTTTGAGTAGAACATCATTAACAGGACGTTTGGCAAAATGGGTCCTAATTCTAAGTGAGTTTGACATTGAGTATGTTGAACGGAGAGCTATCAAAGGATAGGTACTTGCAGATCAATTGGCTGATTCACTACTCCATGATGATGAACCATTATTAATTGAATTTCTTGATGAAACAATCATGCATCTCACCGAACATCCATGGAAGATGTACTTTGACAGTTCATTTACTCAACAAGGATCTGGAGCAGGGGTTCTCTTCATAATTCCACAAGGATATAAGATTCCCAAATCTTACAAATTAATGTTTCCATGCACCAATAATATCTCATAATATGAAGCATTGGTCAATGGCCTCAAGCTCGCCATGGAATGGAAAATCATTGAGTTACACGTATATGGTGACTCCCAACTAATTATCAATCAAATCAATAGGGAGTATCAGAGAAAAGATGAAAAGTTGATGCCCTACAAGAAACTAGTTGATGATCTGAAGAAATACTTTGTCTTCGTCACCTTCCACCAGATACCAAGATCAGAGATCAAAGCTGCAGATGTTATGGCTACTTTAGCATCTATGTTACAACTAGTGGAGAATCAATTCCGCTATGACTTCTTGGTGGAAGAAATATCCTATCCCGCCTTTACCAATCTCAAATACCAGGTACTATGTGCCTTAAATACCCTAGATCAATCTCGCTATGCCAGTATCATTGCTTATCTTTCTGACCAAACCATTCCTGCCAATCTATCTAGAAATGAAAAAAGATCCCTGGTTAGGACAGCATCGCGTTACGTCCTCATAACTAACAACCTATATCGACGCAGTCTCGATGGTACACTTCTTCAGTGTTTAGAACTTGAAGATTCCAATCTAGCATTAAAAGATGTCCACAAAGGTGTATGTGGATCACACTCAAACCACTTTTCATTAGCTAAGAAACTGCTCAGAGTAGGCTATTATTGGCCTACCATGGAGAAAGATGCTATTCAATTTTCAAAAGCATGTCTTAAATTCTAGACACATGGGAACCTTATAAACGCTTCTGCCAGAGAACTGATACCTTTCATAACACATTGGCCATTCCAGCAATGGGCCTTTGACTTGGTTGGACAAATATATCCCAACTCTTCAAATGGACACAAGTTCATCATTACGGCCACTGAGTATTTCACGAAGTGGGTTGAAGCCATGCCGCTAATCAAAGCCATTGGAAAATAGGTGGCTATGTTCATTCTAAACTAAATTATTTGTAGATATGGGATACCCTCTTCAATTGTGACAGACAATGGGGGCCAATTTAAAAATCAAGACATTGATGACGTCTGTGCACAGTTCCATATCACTCAACATTGCTCCTCGGTCTATTATCCTCAAGGTAATGGATAGGTTGAGGCATCAAACAAAAACATTCTCACAATTTTACACAGAACTGTAAGCAAGTCTGGCAGAGATTGGCATTTACAAATGAATTCGGCACTATGAGCCTACAGAACAAGCATCCAAACACCGACTGGGGCCACGCCATTTTCTCTAGTCTATGGCACTAAGGCAGTATTACCTATTGAGGTTGAAATCTCATCTTTGTAGATATCTTTACAAGGACTGTTACTGATGAACAGTACCGCATTGATAGGGTAAATTCTCTGGACCTCCTAGATGAGCGTAGACAACAAGTGTTCGATCACCTCAAAGTGTACCAAGCAAGAATGTCCAAAGGTTACAACAAGAAGGTCAAACCATGCAAGTTTGAAGTGGGAGACCTTGTCCTAAAAGAAAATCCTAAGAACCAGCCTAACAGAGAGAAGAAAGGAAAGTTTGAACCTAACTAGCTGGGACCTTATGTTATCACTGCTACCTTTGGGACTAGGGCTTATCAATTGGCTACACCTGAGGGAGACATTCTTCCAGATCCTATCAACACTCTACATTTGAAGTGGTTCTACGCTTAATGTTTGGCTAGCAGAGCCTGTACTATAACCACCTGAATTTGGTCTGTCACAACTATAGACCCTATTTTCCCTAAGTGTGATCATACCCTCGATTTATGTCCAAACGACCCTGTTACTAGTTGGCATAATTCTTTTAAATCAAGTTAATGTCCTAGGTGATTTTTATCACTGATTTATATTAACTATTATAGCTATACAATTCAAATCAATTTTGACCAATCAAATCAAATCAAAATCAAACATGGCTATAATATTTAATTATAAAGGAATTAAATAAATCCCTAAATCAAGTACCCACTTGCAATTAACCCATTCCCCTAGCATATTTAATTTAATTAAAATGGCTATAGTCCTCTAATTATTAAAAAGCAATTTTATTATTTAAATAATTAATTCCTATATTTTTAAATGAATTAAATAATTTTATTTCATTTATTAATATTTCCTTAAACACCAACCTAACCTATCTCAACCACTTTTACCCTGGGTTCTAACCCTTCTCAACCCATTCACCCATGCTAATCTAATCCTAATCCTAAATTCTTCTCTAACCCACCTCCTAATGTTGTCACATTCCATT
>MU224040.1:401591-428865 GCA_018584345.1 Thuja plicata | reverse complement strand
TCCACCCACTTGAGAAAGTCCACTTTCTCAAGCTGGACTTTCTTAAAGTCCATATTCTCTTACATCCTCCCTTCCCTCTTTAAGGCCTTCATTAATGCCTTTATTAATAAAGATGCCTTAAGCCCATATCTCTCCCATGCCTTATTAATGCCTTGGGCATTAAAGGCTCTTACATATTCATTTATGAGCCTCCAGGTTCATAAATGAACCTTGCCCCCCCTCTCTCTCTCCCATTCTTCTATAAATAGAAGCCTATTTTAAAAGCAAATAAGCCTTCATCTTGGATTGAAAATACATTGTTATGCTGCTAGATTAATCCTAGAATCACATTCCATCTATTATTTCATATTTTTACATTGTTCTCATTTCATCTTTTAGAGCTAGATTGCATGCTTTATCATCTTTTAGCTTGTTTTTAATCTAAAATCCTTCATGCTAGAATAGTATTGGTCACTGATTTATAGCATATTCTGAGGGCTAAATATGTTATTCATTACACTCTTTCTAGTTAGAAGGCAATAGGTCAGTTTTAGTGGGTTTTACATGCTTTTCTAACCCTT
Source organism: Thuja plicata (assembly GCA_018584345.1). Lineage (NCBI taxonomy): Eukaryota > Viridiplantae > Streptophyta > Pinopsida > Cupressales > Cupressaceae > Thuja > Thuja plicata. The sequence continues at coordinate 428,305 of MU224040.1, read as the reverse complement.
TTGGACTAATATAATGACTTATTGAGTGTTTGTGTTGATTCTGACAGGTACTCATTTACACACACACATGTATAGCAAAAAGTTCTTACAAAATACCAAAAACATTCAGAAAATTGATCCTGAAGAAATTCAAAAACACTAGAAAAGATCCTACAAAAAGGGGTATCCTTGGTGAAAACCTGGCAAACAGGCACCTTGATACTACAAAAACATTCAAAAAAATAAAAATAGCAAAAAAAAATTGAAAAAGAGAAAAGTGCCTTGATGAGCACCTGGTAAAACAGGCATCTTGGTAGCAAAAGAAAAGAAAAGAAAAGATCTTTCCAAGTGGTGAAAACCTGGCAATCAGGTGTCACTTGTGTTCTATGCTCCATCTATCAATGTACTACTGATAAGTTAGGCCTTCATAATTTTTCCTATGCTCATACGCTGACTTAATTTTTTCCTACATGACTATCTTATCTTCGCTTGGGATTTTTCTATCTTTACGTCCTAGGAATAAGTCATTCTGCACTGGGGGCATCTTTGCTGGCATAGTCGGTTGCGGTTGCTAGGTTTCTCTAGGATGGTTTGCCTCGCAGACACAATGTTTCTTGACACATGCAAAACAATGTCACATTCTAAAACTAAGGTGTCTTTTAATGACATGGGACATGACATTGACATTCACCAGCATTCCTACAAAGCCATATTGGATCACAAACATGAACGGATTATCCTATCAAGGCACATACATGAAACACCATATTGTTTATATTCTAGATTTCTGATTGATGAATCTTTACTGTGTTTGAAACATGGATGAACAAGTACTATCTTAAGCACACAGTTTGTTAATGGTTTGATTATGGTTCTTTTATGTCCTGATGATATTTTCAACTGGGGGCATCTAAGTAATTATAAATTTTATTTGATTGATTCTCAATTGATGATTTGTTGTCTTCTTAGTTACTCAATGACGTCTACGCAAAGACAAAGAGTCGCAAGGATTGGGGGCATAATATTTTCTTAATTTTCTACGTATGGTGATTGTTTCATATGATCCTATAAATTTCACCTAACTTGGATGTTTATGATAAGAGCTGCTACTATGGGTAGATAGCCGCATATATCTCGATCTTTGTTATGTGTAAACTACGGTGAGTTTGACACAATTTCCTTGTTTGTTTTCTGACCCAGATTCTCACTAAGGTATAAGAATCAAAATGTACCCAAGGATATGAATTTTCAAGGTCATTGCAGGTTCAATATCTTGCCTTACTCAGAAACTGGTATATTAAAAGGAAGGTGACTATTTTTGTTATCCTGGCTTCTATGCCTTGATCCCTAAGTCTATTTCTGACATTTCAGTAAAAAATAGTATTCATATTATCATAATATCAGTGGGTATTAGTGATGGTAGTACTATTAGATGGTATCCATTTTAAAAAGCACCCAATGATGATAAAAATGTTGCAATATTTGCTAAATCAGTGACAAGTCCTGAGAGTCTTCATATAGCTGCATTTAAAGATTGCCAGATGCATTTGTCAACAGCAATAATAGCATAAAGAAATTTAAGTTCAAAAATGGTTTCTATCTTCTTCTGAAACCTAAAGTTAATTACATCATCTATATTACTGATATCAAATATCGTTGCACATCCATAGCATACATTTTGCATTCATTTGAAAAGAAGACACTGGAAAATACCAAAAATAAAACATCCATGTATTACATTTTTTACTTCTACATCCTAAGTGCATCCATACATCTATTTTGTAGAAACTGGAAAAACAAAAGAAAAATACATTTTGCATTTTCACATAGATATCATTTATGACGTATTTATATCAGTAATAACACATCACATCCACATTATAAAATGATGTTGTCATCTATGAACTAACTCATCAAGTGATCAAGATATCATCACATGTGCAAAAGATACATTTACCACGTCTATGGAAAGCAAAACGGATACATTTACCACATGAAACATGTCAGAATCAAGAAACTGCATCAGATATATATCATCATAAACATGGTACAAATCAAAGCATAAAGGGTATCAAAAAGTATAAAGTGTATCAGTGAGCATAAAAGAGTATCAGTACGCCAAAAATGAATCACATATATGTACGAATGAATGTGATATACAAAAAAGGGGATCTCAGCAGGATCCAGATATACATATATACTCTCAAAAAATGTACATGTCATACAAAATGGTACAGGAATCAACTCTAGCCCGACCCCTCTCCCTCGTCAGGAGGAGGAGGAGGTGGCATAAAAGGAGCTGCTGGAGGCAACATGGCCCCCTCTGACTGCTGAGCAACACGAGAAAAGGACGGTGCTCTCTGGCCCTCAGGAACTGCTGCGTGATACAAGGCGTAATAATATGTCGCCCTCTGTCCCTGATGGACTGTTGTTCGGGCATGGGCATCTCTCTCAGCTTTGAGCATCTCCCCCTGTGTATCCATCTTAGCTCTCAGCCGCTCAAGCTGTCTATCCCTATCTGCTAAAAGAGCATCAGCGGTAGTAACCCTAGCCTCCAGAGCTGTGATCTAAGCCCGAAGCTGCCCCCTCTCCTGCTCACATCTAGAAAGAGGGTCCCCATCTCTACCAGGATCCTGCTCCTGAGCTCTCTGTCGCCACTGTCTCTGCTGCTCTGCAGTAAGTAATGGACCAGGGTCTCTCTGTGGGGCCATGAATCTGTATCTCTGTCATCTGCCCTGCCCACTGTCGCTGGCACCACCTGTATCAACTGCCTCTCCACCACCACCCCTGTCATCTCCATCATGTCCATCATCTGGCTGAGGACGCCTGCCATCTCTGCCCCCATCTCTGCCACCATCATGGCCCCCATGTCTCCCAAGTGCTCTGTCTCTACCTCCTCTCCCCCTAATGGGTCGGTCATCAGGATTATAATCCAGAGGCTCCTCTATACGCGGAATGATCTCCTCGGGCACTGTAAAAAATGGAAAAGCATATTGGAGCATCTCTGTAGCATACCCATCTGACACTCCGGCATCCTTGACATCTGGACGAAGGTCCCAGTCTATAGCCACCATGTCTCGAATCTCCTGCGATGCAGTCTCATACATCAGGTGTGCACCCCAATCAGATGCCTCATCCCTGATACAAGCATACACTGCAACATCCTCTGTGCGGCCCTTTCGACGGCCATACTGTCTCAAAACTCTGGTAATGAGGAAGTGCTCTATAATGTATCTAGTACGACCGATCAAATATCTGCTCTGACACAAGAAGGGAACCTGTTGAGCATCATATGTCCATACCTCATAGTCTAGGTATGGTTGCCACACGACCTCTATCATATCATCGAATAATTGACACCAATACTTGACCTTGCCCAGATGAGGCTGCTGAAGGAGGCCTGCATACATATACACATAGGGCTGCTTAGGTGCCCTCTACCTATCTACTATCGGTCGTGTGATAGGGATGTGCTCCCAAGCCCAAATCTGAAGGATCAATATACCAATGGTCATTCTACGGGTATGGTGGTACACAATCTCATGAAGCTCTCTGTATATATGAGCTAGTATGTAGCTTCCCCAAGAAAAATGTCGGCGGTGGATGATCATCTGCTCCACCATACTAACCCAGCCCACCAAGAATCCATGATGGCCCCTATCCGGCATGAGGATGTCGCCTACCAAGCCTACTAAGTACACAGCTAATCTATCATAGTGACCAACCATATAATCCCATGACAGGTATCTACAATCTATGGTATCATCTTGGAAGAATCTCTGAGTATTCCCAATCGCCACGCCAGCTCTGGACTCAAAGAACACCTCATGTCCCACCATTGGTATGCGCAGAATCCTCCAGATGTCCTTAGGTGTCACAGTTATCTCACCAGTGGGTAGGTGGAAGGTGTTGTGCTCAGAATGTCATCTCTCGGCAAGAGCAGTCAACAACCCTCGGTTCACCCCGATCTCGGGTAAACCTATCAATGAACGCAATCCACATCAGATCACGGTAGTCTGCTCATCATCTGACAGTCGGCTAGATAATGCAAGAACTCGTGTTGGGTAAGTGTCACGGAATGTGACTACCTCAAACTGGGCCTGATTTGGGCACAACAATCAAGTATCAGAAACTATCTACAACAAGGGGCCGAATCCTCCTTCGCTAAAGTCATTCCAAGTTTGCAGGACACAAACATATCAAAGCAAATTAAAAATCTAAGTCTTTTACCAGATGCGATTCTGGAAAAATAGGATGCGATCCTAAACGCGGGGTGTGATCCTGGAAATACAGGATGCGATCCCCTGATGGGTTTCCTCATAAAACAAGACTAAACCTAAAGAACGGGATGCGGTCCAGGAAAACCCGGATGGGACATAGAAATTTGAAAAAACTGGTTACGATTCGGGAAAAATCGGATGCGAGTCAGGATTGACCGGATGCGATCCGGAATCCTAGATGCGATCCTAACTTCAAAGGCCTCTAAAATTGATAAAAATGCATGAAATTCAAAAATGCAAATTTCATAGGGTAGTTTATTGAGCACTTACCGGCGGTGGATAGTCAGCTAGTCGCTGATGTCGGTGGCTCATCTCGAATTAGTGCTTCCTCATAGGGACTACCATATTTGCTGTAGAGCTCTCTAAATTTCTATGGAGGAATGTAAAAATGAATAGTAAAATGGTACTTTTGGAGGCTTATATGGGTCTTTTGAGACATTTAGGGTTTCCAAAACTTCTCCCGAACAACTCCTAGTTCATTTCTATTCCCTTTTCACTCAATCGAGAACCAAATCGAAGGTGTCCACGATGTTTTCAGCAGCACTGTATCACTTTTGCGACAATTTTGAAACTTATGGGTTTGCTTCATTTATTCACCACATTGGTAAGTACTGCACATTTCATCATACATCTTGGTCTAAACATCATTTTATCAGCCTTATCACTCATATTTTCATATAATTAACTTGATAATCGTGTGTTTGTTTTTAAAACACACCGTCTTCTACTCCACTCTTTCTTGCCCTGTCGCTTCCTGCAAGTGTTCTATTCTTTTCAAACTGAGGGATTTAATTCTTTTTCCTTCGATTTCATTCCCGAGGGGGCATGATCACACTATCATCAATTAAAATTTTGCTTCAAACAGCATCAAAATGACTTTGTTATCAAACAAACTAGGGGCATAGCAGTTTCCTTGACTAAGTCAGAACTGTTGGATAGAAAGCTTTGGTTCTCATGAGCTGGATATCTTATGTTTCCTTTTTTTAAAAGATTTTTAATCAAGCTCCTAGCAACTTCATACTGGCTTTTGGACGACAACCAAGTTTAGAATCAGTATTATCATTTTTTTTTTTTGGACAACAACCAAGTTCAGAATCAGTATTATCATTTTTTTTTTTGGATGACAACCAAGTTCAAAAATGGTATTTTTAAAATCTTTTATTGATCTTTGCACGACAACCAAGTTCAAAATCAATTCTATCAGTTTGGTTCGATCAAGTGCGAGACTGATCTCATCAACATTTCGTTTGATAGCCAAGAACGGAATTCTCAATCTTTCTAAAGTCAAAATCAAAAATTTTCTTTGAATCAATGCGCTGCTCACACATCAATTCAAAGAGGGGCAAATGTAACCACCTAAATTTGGTTTGTTCCAACTATGGACCCTATTTGTCGTAAGTATGATCATACCCTCGATTATGTCCAAACGACCCTGTTACTGCTTGGCATAATTCTTTTAATTCAATTTAATGTCCTAGGTGATTTTTATCACTGAATTATATTAACTATTATAGCCATACAATTCAAATCAATTTCGACCAATCAAATCAAATCAAAATCAAACATGGCTATAGTATTTAATTATAAAGGAATTAAATAAATCCCTAAATCAAATACCCACTTGCAAAATAACCCATTCCCCTAGCCTATTTAATTTAATTAAAATGGCTATAGTCCCCTAATTATTAAAAATCAATTTCATTGTTTAAATAATTAATTCCTACATTTCTAAATGAATTAAATAAGTTTATTTCATTTATTAATATTCCTTTAAACCCCAACCTAACCTATCTCAAACCACTTCTACCCTGGGTTCTAACCCTTCTCAACCCATTCACCCTTGCTAATCTAATCCTAATCATAATTCTAGTCCTAACCCACCTCCTAATGTTGTCACATTCCATTAGAGAATGCTTAGCAACTCAACCCACTTGAGAAAGTCCACTTTCTCAAGCTTGACTTCCTTAAGGTCCACTTTCTCAAGCCATCCTCTTACATCGTCCCTTGCCTCTTTAAGGCCTTTATTAATGTTTTATTAATGAAAGATGCCTTAAGCCTGTGTCTCTCACATGCCTTATTAATGCCTTGGGCATTAATGGCTCTTACACCTCCATTAATGAGCCCCTTCACTCATTAATTCACCTTGTCCCCCCTCTCTCTCTCTCATTCTTCTATAAATGTAAGCCATTTTTGAGAGGAAAGAAGCCTTCACATTAGATCAAAATTACATTGTTATGCTGTTGAATTACTCTTAGGATCATATTTCATCTTTCATTTCATACTTTTGCATTGTTTTCATTTCAACTTTTAGAGCTAGAATGCATTCATCTTTTTAGCTTGTTTTTAATCTAAAATCCTTTATGCTAGGTTGTATTCGTCACTGATTTGTAGCATATTCTGAGGGCTGATATGTTACTAATTACACTCCTCCTAGTTAGCAAGCAATAGGTCGATATTAGTGGTTTTGAATGTTTTATCTAACCTTTTGGACTAATGCAATGACTTATTGAGTGTTTGTGTCTTTTTCATCAGGTACCCAAATACACACGCACAATGTCTTTCATGCTTATTTCTATTTTTCATTTTTAGATCAGATCCATATGCTCTTAATTGGGTCCTATTTGCAATAATTTCTAAAATTTGTCATTTATGCTCTTACTTTCAAGTCACGTTCACCCACATTACATTTTGGTGAACCAGATGTCTCTTACTTATTGCTAAATTCTGATTTGAATGTCTAGATCTAATTTATATGCACTTCATTAGCATATATTTACATTTCATGCATTTAGAGATCAAAACTTTACTTCATGTAATGTTTAAATGGTCAATTTGTCAAAGATTTTCATTATCTAGACTTTTGTTTCCTCTCTAGTTTTGTGCATGAATTTTATGACCTTGAGTCCCACATCCAGTATCTATGTGAGAAGAATTTATAGGCTTATAGCTTCCCTAAAGGGTATAGAACCCGGTTCAACTACTGTTTTCCATGGGAATCTAGGTGAAACCTCTATTCCTACCCATGAAATGTCTAATATTATTGATAACTACTCTTCCCACACTTCTCATGATGAGGATGAATCCCTAACACAAGTATCTCCTAGCTAACTGGAAAAGCTCTACAATGATTTGGCAAAGTTTAAATAATTGATGGATCAAGAATACTCAGTTAGTGAGAAAATCCCCTTGATCGAAGGGTTGAGGAGGAAGATTCAAAATAATGAACATGGCGGTGATGTGTTGTGACATATCTCATATTGTGAATGATAATACCATGTCAACGAAAATTTGTATCGAAGATCTTAATTTCTCTAATCTTCCTAATCATGTTGACAATTATATTTCTATACCAACATCATTGCCTAATGTGCCTACTTATACTCCGCCTATCATGGCTACATCCACACAAAATGTCAATCCTACACATGTTTTCTTAGAGCAATTTCTATTATACCTCCTTCCATGAGTGCTCCACGTATTTCACAACCATCCTCCATACCTACTTAACATAGTGTTTCACTTTCATATTCCAATGCTCCATCCATTTCCCACAATGTTCTATATCCTTCATTATCCAGCATGTCCGATACAAACCTATCCACTGAAGCAACCATCAATAACCTAGCCCAGAGTGTGTTATCCTTGCAACAACTAGTTTCCATACCCAATCCAAATACAACATTCCAAGGAGTGACATTGCTAGGCCACTTTTCAAGACATCATTTGTGTCATTATCCCTTGATACATGGAAATCTCGTAATTGGGGACATATAATGGAAAAGGTGACCCTTGACTCATAAAAACATTTCAAACCTTGTGTAGTGAATTTTTAAATGATCGAAATTGTTTGTTGGAACATTTAGGGATAAGGCCTTGCAACGGTTTTTCCTTTACCTCCCTATTCAATTGACTCTTTTTAAAAATTGGCTAATACATTTTTTCAACAATTTCAATATTATATCGGTTTTCAAATTTCTTTGACTTATTTGATTTATTGTAAGCAAGGTATTAAGAAAAAGTGACTAATTGTATTGCAGGTTTACACATTTGCATGCTCAAATATCTTATCTTGTGAATGATATGGATGTTCCCAGAATTTTCATTTTTTATTTGCAAAAAGATATTAGAGATTATTGTTTTTTAATTTTACTTCATCTACCCAATTGTTTGCAGTTCTTTATATTATCATCTTCAAGTGAGCCAGTTTGATTCATCCACTTCAATGGCTCTAGTTGATAAGAATTATGTCGCTCAACAACCATAGTTTCCAAATCCCAATAAAGGATTTATTAAGATAACCAACAATTCTTCACATCATGTTGATACACAAGTGGCAATTGCAACTTCACATGTGGCTCCTTTGTCATCAATTTTTAAACTTAGTCATAAGTTTACCATGCATTCTGAGTCTTTGCACAATGTTATGTTGAGATTATTAATTCTAACATTTTGAAATTTTTTGTCATCAAACCTATTGACACTTCCAAACCATTGCTTGTTTCCTATGATCCCAAGCCTTTTTCCAATATTGTCATCAACCCGGCCATGATACTAAAAAGTGTTATTGCTTGAAACATCTTGCCCAAGACCTCATTAATTCTAATACCATAATTTTTTAGGGTGTTAATGAAAAATGAAACACATCTGTAGCACCCCCTAATCAATACTTGCAAAGCTATACCAATCATTTATCTTCTCATTCTACCAATACTATCGAGCCTACTTATTATTTACCTTCCCATTCCACCAATTTTTTTGAGCCAAGCAATCCTACGAGGATGGACATTGATAATATGAGTAGTGAAGCCAACAATATTGTCAATCTCATTGAGCAATCCAAAACTAAATCTAAACCGAAGCCTAAATATTGCATTACCTTTGATCCTAAGGAAACTATTAAGACACCTAATGATGCTTTGATCCCATTTGACCAACCTATGCATAGCCCAAGGGAGGAAGAATGTCTTAAGAAAATAAAGTTGTCTAAGCATGATAATTGTTCTTTTTGTATCAAAGATCCTATAGTGTTTAATTTAGACAATGATACACATGATAATGTTGTTGATGCTAATAATGCTTATCGTAATGATTCTGATGATATGTATGAGGTTATTGAAATCAATCATGAGTTTTCTTCAAGATTTTTCAAAGCAGTAACCCTAGCTCCTTGTGACAAACAAAGTGACTCATCATTAAAGTATGGTCCTTGTTTGGAATTTGCAGTAGCTCCATCTATCGTGCTTGACGTTGCTCCTCTCACATGTTGTCTACCTTCCCTAAGTAATGTTCAACAAGATGGGGAGGTGGATGATACACTTGAATAGCTCCTATTGTGCAGTAGATTCCCTTATGTGTTTGCTTGTTTGTAATGTATTTCCCTCGTGATGTGTTGCTTGTTATTGTATTTGTATTATAGCTCTCTTTAAATGGCCCTTATTGCTTTGTTGGTACAAGGTGATAAAAGTATCAAACATGTTATGGCATTCCCCTATTTGTATTGCAATTCTTCTATATGTTGTGTGTGCTATTGTTGTAAATGTGTCTTTGTGTTGTCTACTTGGGGATAATGCAAGGCATCAAGATCTATCTCTTTTTGGTCTCCACTATGTTGACCCAAAAAGACCCTTTTTGTTCATCTTATGTGCTCTTCTTCTATTGTGCTCGTAATTCCACTACCTTTGGGGGATGAAGTCAATTTATTACAACTATACTTGATGTACATGAGTTACCAAACACACATATTGACCCCAAAGTTAGAGGATCCCTTATGTGATCTCTTTTTGTCATGTGCTCCATTTCCCTTAATTTTGTCCTTGCTCAAAGGCATATCATGGTAGAAATGTACTTGTCTTTCAGATGCATGTAAACTACCTTAAAACAATTTCTCCCAATAAGATGTACACAATTGCTTTGACATGGGGCATACACTCTTCTCTTTGTTACACTTTATCCACACAATCAAAATTTTGCAATCATTTGTTTTCAGATTACATAGAAAATTGTGCCTTTCGCTTTGTAATCTATTTGGCTGATTTCCTTTGATACAATGCTTTTCTTAGTTATCCTTTGCACCATTTCTAGCAGATTTCTAAGCACACAATGCTTTGCTTGGTCATACTTTGAGGTGAGTTGACTAGCATAACACAACTTGCTAGACTATTCAATTTTCCTTTGCATGGATTTCTTTACATTACTCATAGTAAGTTTAACCTCTGTGTGTGTGTGTGTGTGTGTGTGTGTGTGTGTGTGTGTGTGTTTCCTTTTCTCTCGGTTTTATATTGATAAGATCCTAAGTCACTTAGGGGCTTGGTGTTTCCTTGTCTCATTTACCTTGATGAAAGTTTCCTATGCTATGATCCACTTAACCAAGAGTATGAATTCAAGTTCATACTCCCACTAAAATGGGGGCTAAATATAGCATCGGAACTTGTATCCCTATGCAATTCTTGCTCCCCTAAGCCCTACTTTAGCAATCCTAGCCTCTCATGCCCAATATGTTTGATTCAGCCTAATTCTGCATTTATTTCTAGCATCTCCTCGGTATTTTGGACCTTGTGTCAGAATTTGAATCCACTGGGGAGCAAGTCGCCTAGGGCGACCTCCTTTTGGAGCAAGTCATCTGGGGTGATCCACTCCTTGATGTTAGGCCTGAATTTCAACTGGTTAATGGTTAGCTTCTTTGAGCTGGAATTTTAATTTTGTGTCGGCTTGATTCAAATTTAACACCCTGAAATGCTTGGTGAGGTATAAAAGCAAGCTTTCCTCCCTCATTTTGACATCTCATCTCAATTCAATTCAAGCTCTCAACTACAATTTTGCCTCAAGCATTCAAGGCATTGAAGCCGAGTAATTTTCATATCTATAGCATTCATGATTGTCTTTTCCTAAAGTCAACTCTACAAGGTTAACATGAACATCTTCATGGGCATTCGACATAGAGAAGGCCTGTGGAGGTATAATTATTTCATTATCAGATTTAGCTTCTGCTATATTTCAGCACACTTATATTTCCATTTCAATTTCAAGGTAAATTCCTAATTTGGGGTTTGACTTTGGCAAACCCCTTTCTCCACAATATTTCTCTTCTTTTTTATGTGCAAGAACATATGGCAGACGCGCGGAGAAATCCGTAGATTGAGCAATTGGACATCTACAGTCTGCAAGTTGTTTTGTTAGAAAGTAAAAGGAGTAGGTTGCCCCAACGGACTCGCTCCTGCCACTTTTGCCCAAAATTTGGTCTGTAGGTCGATTATAGTTTGTACTTCCCAAATCTATTGTCAAAATTCCTCTGTCAGTTTTCTATTTGCCTATGCATGCAAAAAGCCACCTTTTTACCTCATCTTCACCTGCCTTCTTTTTCAACTCCTACAATTACAATCATCTTTCAACTCCCCCATGAAGGATTACTGAATTCACCTTGTGCCAAAGAATCCTTGAGATAAGAGGATAATTTTCCTTCAGAAGATAATTAAAGTGGAATCATCCTAAGCTTTCTAGTTTATCCATACAAGCTAGTGAGCCCTATTTCCCCACATTGCACTCTCTTTAGTGAGTGTCATAGTGGATTACAATAGAACTCAATCAAACATCTATAAAGCGAGTGAGTTTAGAATGAAGATTACATTCTTGGAAATGCACCGTTTTGGTGTTATATGTGGGTGTGCAATTGAGTCTCGCAACGAGCATATGCATCCATGTTCTCATTGTGAGATGATGAAGCTCGGTACACATTGATCAGGATTATTAGTGAGGATGTCTGGAATGTTGGGCACTTACATGATGGAGAGGTATATGAAAGATTTCTGACCCCTTTTGTGCTGATTCTTGGATATCCTTTGTGGGGAGTTTGTGTAGCTGGGAAAATAGTTTACAAGGAGAATTCAGAATTGGTACAGGAGGCTGTAGATAAAATCCATGCTATGCTTGATCTTGGCCTAGTGCTTGGACTATGGGATCTCAAAGCATATGGAAAGAAGATCAAATTGCAGTGGGCTTGGAAACTTTTCGGAAAAGGAGTGAAGAAAGACTAATGTTTGGATCAATTTAAAGCCTACATAAGTAGGTAATAACAGTAATTTCCTCCCACTGGAGACGGTTGCTAGAGTAATGGATGTTGGTGATTGTGTAAGTTTATTCCATTACAATTATTAAAAATCTTCCTTTTGATATTAATGAAGGGAGCTATACCCTTATGATAGCACTTTTGTCTGTATGTATGTAACTCCTAGCTAACTCGTATGGGACTTTTTTACTAAGAAAATAAATGGATCTAACAATCTGTTTGGCATTGAATTAGAACTTATCCAAATTTGAAGGAAAACTTCACAAATGTAGGAAAAGAGTTCATAGACCATCCACGACAGCTTCTATCTTCCCCACTTATCTATTGAAGGAAACTCTAGCATCTAAAACAGTAAGAATATAAATTTTGATTTGAACAATTCTTTATAGGAAACATTGTAATTATATTTTAATTTTGACATTATACCATACAGTCACCTCCCGTGGAATAAACAATGGATCCTTTCAGAACAGCATTTTTTACTAATCAATTTTAGACACAATATAATTGATCTCCCCTTTTCCAAAAAAAAATTTAATGTTCTTATGATACAAACAATACAACTTCTATCCATATATTGACCCCCAATTGGAATCAGACCCACTTTACTTACATTGGTATTGTGTGCATTGATTAACTAGTAATTGTAATAAATAGTAGACATGAGATTTTCACAATCCATGAGTGAGGTGTTTCTGGGAAGAAACTTTGTGAGTTCAGTTTGCATCAATCATCTGTATATTCACTACTCTCTGCTGTTTACAACCACAAACTTCAGGACCTAGGATTACAAGCTTAACCGACCATTCAACTGTAATCAACCTTTCCAAAGTGTTATAGAATACAAAATATAAAAGGTTGATTACAAATTTCGCTAGCCAACATAACTTACAAGCTAATTCCCACTTACAACTTGAATAATAAGAAAAATTGATGGATTCATTGAGAAATGTTATTTATAGATGATCTTCCTCTACAATTTTTCCTTGTTACAGAGGCATTCAATCCATATGAGATTGAATAAAGAACACTACATTTATCACTTTGCATTATAGTTACTATACAGGAAATGCAAAGTGTGTTGTAATAGTTTCTTTGGGCTAATGGAAAAGATCAAAATAAATAAAAGAATGTCTTTAAGTAGGTACAGGACTTGCTGGTCGGAGGACTTGTTGCAATAAGCGTGCTGCAAGACGCTGTGTTATTCCTCCTACAACACGGCCTCCTATGTCCCGCGCTTCAGGTTGTTGAAGTATCTGGAAAAAAACACTTTGGATTACTAGTTAATATTAATAAAGAAAAACGTTATCTATTAACAAGCAATGACATTCTAGCCAAATTTCAAATAAACTCTAAACATTCTAGCAAAATTTCCTTCCCCAAGTGCTTAAAAATTCAAGTAAAATAGGGAAGTCTAAGAATTTAAATTCATCTATCAGTGTCTCCACAAGGAAAAACCAAAAATTTGAGATAAGAAACTAGGGCTCTTGTTGAACTTGAAAGCATTAAGAAAAAACAATCTTGCTGCTAAAAAAACCAACCAGCATGTTTTTCAAAATATACACTGGTTCAGAATCCAAATGTTTCATTGCTACTGTAGAATATAAATGACATTCATTGTCCCCATGCTTCAAACTTGGGTTAAAATGATGACAAAATATGTGCACAGTGCTTATAGAAGGCAAACATAGCATCATTACCAACTGAGCACAGCTTTATCTGAATTTAGATCAGATGCATTTAATTGTGGAATTACAAATTCTAGTTCTAGTCTTGCAGAAAGGAGTCGGCCAAGATACAGTTTTGTTAACATAACCTATAAAATAAATGCATCATGTAAAGAAATCAATAATTATTCTCATCTGATGGTTCTGAATCTTCTAATGATTGATCTCAAAACGAAAAGGTGCAGTTTTTCTAAAAGAACCTTACAAAAAACTCAATTCACGTTGAGCCTCAAAACCTGGCATATCCCCTTTGGTACAACATAAAATCTAAGTTGCCAGTCCGGATTTGGGTTCAGATGCAGGTTCGAAATTCAGGTTCAAAATTCGTTCAATTTTATTTTTGGGTGGGTTCAAATTCGTTTTGGGTTTGTCCGTACAAACACACACACACACACACACACACATATATATGCAGCAAATAAGTTCATACCTATGCTAATAGTAAAGCAACATAGCAAAATACACCACCATATATATTAATGTTTTAGTCCAAATGACATATGTTTTATCTTTTTGGCCTTTTTAAAGGTCTATCTTAGGGTTTGGAACTTTGGAGGGTTGGATTGACTAAAATAGCGCAAAACAACTTTAAAAAGGTTCTAAAAAAATCCATTTTTTGGCCAAATTCGGCCTGGGTCGTGCCGCAAATTTGCAAATTCACCATAAAAACAGCAAAATTTGTGCCGGGTTTGTCTGACAGAATTTGGGCAGACTTTTGCAAGAATATGATAAGGACCAGACTTTTGCAAGAACCGGACCAGACTTTGGGGTTGCCAGGGAAGAATTTGGTAACATAGCATAAAATCTAACATGCTTGGTGGTTGCACTAGATGCTCATATTCACAGCCTAAATGTCACAATGGATTTGTCAGTGCAAATAACTTTTCCCATTTCCTTATTCATAGAATACCAATTTAATGGTCAAGTGAATTGACCATTTATTAAAGCAAAGAATAAAGCATTCAGCTAAACTCTCAAAAAAGTGGGCAGCATGGGATCATACCCCAAGAAAGTAAAATGAAGTTGTAAAACAGTAACTTGTATTGCAAAACTTCTATTGACTGTAATAATTACAAGGCATAATTCTTTAATTGTAAACAGATCCACTCTTCATTATCAAGCAGACAACATACCTCTACAATAGGCTGCAGCAAATCAGGATCAAATCCTCTTGAAGAGCGAAGAAGACCCCATATTCTAAGTACTCGATCTCGGAGTTCAAGCATCATTGCTTGTTCATTCTCATTCATTCTCAAAAAACTATTAGCGCTTCCACTAGGAATAAGGGTCCTTATAGGATCTGGTACAGAATTATAACTGTCTATGGCAGTTCCCAATAAAATAGCTTCAACAACCCTTACAGCCTCCTTGACAACTAATGTACGGAGTTCTTCACCATCAGGCCCCAATAAAAGCTTTAGGACAGGCTGTAAAGCATCTTTGGCAGCAAAATCACTATCTTTGCGCCCCTGGACAAGAAGGTTTTCAAGTCTGTTCCACCTGCAATTCATCCACAAATATATGGTACAAACATGAACTGCTCACTTGAATGCTGATGTGATCTTAAATATCAAAATATCAGATTGAATTCCTTATTATTAGATTTGAAAAAAGTTCAGCACGTGAGTGTCACATTAAAGAAAATAAGTTACCAGAAGATAGTACCTGAATCGTCCATCCTTAAAAAGAAGCTCAATAAGGGCATCTCTCAGGTAAGGATTGTTATCTGTCAGCAGCCTCTTGGCAAAATAAGGATATGAAGCAGCAAGCACTTTAAAATTAGGATCAGCATAAAGAGCCAGTCCTTCAAGAACTGTCAGAGACCTCAGTATCAAAGCATAATATGCCGGAACTGCAAGATAAGACATGTTATAAGCAAGCTTCCAACTAAATTTCTCTAACTGTTTTGCACTGAGAATAGTTATTATCCTAAAAGAAGAAGGCACATCAATCAGATCAATCATAAATACAAATAATTTAACACTGCCAACACCCCCCCTGCCTTCCCTAACCCCGTTTGTTTTATACGTTCCCCTGGTTCCTCAAGAAATCATATTCATAGTAACACTAAAATAAAGAGAAACATATTCCACAATTCTTTCTGTCATACGATACAAACAATCATATCATAATGGGGAACTAGATTTAATGATAGAAAAGGAAATGACTTTTAAAAACTGCCTCCTTCAGTAACCAAGAAAATTATTTGCATGATTGAACATTAAATTAATAGATCTCGCTGAAAAAATTAAAGATTGTTATGGATTACTCTAGCCAATCAGGTCGTTGAGACCTAAGCTAGATAGGTATATTTGTGTGCATTTTGATCAAGGTGTTTTTTCTTCATCAACAAGGATTAGGTATGGGCACTCTAGACAATGTACTCAGTTGAAAATTATTTTTTTATTGTTTGTTGTAAATATTAAGTATTGTATCTGTGTGGCTTGGCTTTGTGCTTCTATCTTCATAGCTTCATATGGCACTAAGTGTTCAAATATAGTTTTAGCTATATGAAATAGGATGTTGTGTGACTTTTAAATCCTCAATATTTACGATGACAACCATATACATGAGCACTGTGGCATGTTCCATCTTCAAGAAAAGACAACTACACCTAAACATATATTAGTTTTGACTGTGTCAACAAACTATACGGAGACCCCATAGGCAGCTTTCGAAGACTTGTCAATAATAGTTGAATTTTATCACACACAATCTGAAGCTTTGTCATACACATCAGTCTGCTTCACTTATTGGTTTTCTTTTTTAATATATTAAAGATATAAAGCTTCCACAGTCCATAATAGTTGCAAATTTGGTTTTTGGAGAAAAATATGTCAACAGAAGAAACACTTCTACAGTCTTCTCCAAAACTCACTTTTGTAGTGAATGCAGAAAATTTTAACAGTGTAGATGCAATTTATGTTACAAAGCCTATTCCCACACATAGGAAACTTACCATCAAAAGGATATTCATATAGAACAGCCCCTAATCCATCCACAATAGTCTTAAAGTTCAGCTCACTGACTGTTGAATTCAGGGCATCATCAAAGAAGTTCTTTAATGCTGGAATAATAGGTGTTACATCTATATCAGGTGACAGGAAATCCAATACATAGTAGTCCCGAGCCATAGCTTCATAATCTCGGTTAACCATGTGAACTACATGACCAATGATGGCAAACCTAGCCTGTTGAGGTGTCTCACTCATCATTCCAAAATCCAAAAATGCAAGCTTTCCCTCAGGTGTGGCAAGAAGATTCCCTGGATGTGGATCTGCATGAAAATAACCATACTCAAGCAGCTGCCTTAGACTACATTGGATGCCCGTGTTCACCAGCTCTAAGAGATCCAGACCTTGTTTTTTTATAGCTTCCTGTTCATTGAGCTTCACACCATCCACCCAATCCATTGTCAAAACTTTTGCACTAGTATAATCCCAGAAAATTTCAGGGACAAAAACATCTGGCCTGTCTCCATACAGCAATTTGAACTTAATTGCATTTTGTGCCTCCTGCAAAACCAAAGGCAACATTAGTGAAAAAAAATTATTTACCCAAACACTTATGCCCCATGTACGGATAGCATCCTCTTCCCCTCAAACTAAAAACACTACACTGCCACCATACTACTTTTGAAAGTGTGATATGGTTAAGAAGAAAAATATTACAAATGGATCTTAACTATTCCAAGCATGAAAGCGTTTTTCATCTATTGTCGATTGGATTCAGGTACGTCAGTACAGACAGTATGCCACTGAGTATAAAATTCGGGAGATGTATATATTCTGGGTACATTCGTAAAAAAATATAAACGGTCATATATTTGCAGCCTTAAAACAGGAATTAAGTTCAGAACACACCATATTATGCATATGATTTACAAAACTACCATAACTATTGCAAATTTGAAATACAATATATTTATTCAATATCAATTTGTCAAACTCCAGTGTTGTGGTAGATATTCAATATGCATACTTAAAAAATAATACAATCAGTGATCAGTGTCCTACGCGTCTTCATCAAGACCAATGTAATCATCATCATTGACATTAGATGTAGGTAGATTAGAAAAACCACAAGTCCCGACCGCCTCCTGCAGTAAAAATATGCTGGCATTCAGACTCCTTAAGAAATGAAAATGGCTATAAAATTAGAGGAGATTCATGGTGCTGCTTACACTGGTGACTATGTATCTTATTGCGGCGCTTACTTGTCAAACAAAAGAAAATATTTGTTTTTCGTCCGTCAATTGTCAATTAAAACACAAGCAAAAAGGGCCATCAGTTTACAGTTTAGGGCAAGACTTTGATTGTCGAAAGTCAAATAAGTCACAATGAAACAATCCCCACCATAGGAATCGCCCCGAAGTCACCCACTATAGATGGAATCACCCAAATGCACCTGTGAATGAATCCAAATGAATCTGTGCACAAAAAACCATGCCCTAGGCCTAGACGAATCCAAATGCAAATCCAGTCCAAGTCTGATCCCGATTCCAAAGCAAGTCTTACCCAAGTAGGCCTAAGTTTTTGGCCAACTCAGTAACAGGATTTTTCATTGCATCTTAGGCATGGAATAGGATCTGCCATTAGGTGCTTGGGATATTTGACTTTGGAAATTAGGCATGGAATATAAGAGGTATAGGATCTGCCATTAGGTGCATAGGATATTTGACTTTGGAAAAAATTAGAGAGAACGGATGATTTTGGGAGACAACTATAAAGTTTTTTGTCATCAAAGTTTCAAATTGTGTTATGTGATCCATCTTCAGGATGAGATGCAAATGCTGGGTGGATTGCAAATATATTTGAGCATAAAGTGCAAAAGAGCTCAAGTTGGAGCAACACTAGTGCAGGAAACAATAGGAGGACAAAAATGGCAAAATGAATAATAAATTAAAAAGAAACAAGCAATCTAAAATAGATTAAACTCTATTATACGGGTGATATTTGAAAAGGAAAATGATGAGAATAATTGAGATGTAAAAAACATATGGTAATGATAAGAAATAACTAATTTGCAAGAAAAGAAGAAATCTACACGAGAAATATGTAAAAAGAAGATAAGAGTATTCTAATAAAAGACTTTTGGGATAATAGAGTGGGCATTTGAAGAAGGTAGTCATGAGGAAGACGGAGAAACTGGCACTAGAAGGAGGGCACGAACAAAGTTCATATGTGTATGTCAACAATGATGAGCTTTCAAGTTGTATTTGAGATGAGATCTCCTTAAAAAAAAAAAAAAAAATTGAAAAACTTGAAAAACAGAAAACCCAAAAGGAAAGGTTTCTCAATGGATAGGCGGGTGGATGTTCTTCCCATTTGGTTTGATTTGAACAAACAATTGCATCCACTTGGATTATCTCAGCTTGCAGCATCAGGGCAGTGTAGGATACATGGTACCACAAATCATGAGGAGATGCATTGTTTGATTTTCCTTTTTAGGGTGGATTTGGCATTAAGAGGAAGAATTTCTTTTTCAAGGGTGTATGAGCCTGCAGTGCTGGTCAGCTCAGAGTTAGAGTTCCTTGAGTTTAAAGAGGATATCAATAGGAAACCAAGAAGTAGAAGTGGAGGAAATACTTGGCGCAGTGTGCATAGCCTATCACATTCAGAATCTACTTGCCCATTATGTCAAGACGCCATGGACTTAATCAAGTTTCAAATGGGTTGGTATGAGGAAGTATCGGGAGGTGGCAAGGATTTATTTCAGCTTTCAAGTTGGGAACCAAAGAATGAAGAGGACACCTATCGCTCAAGTTGGGAACCAAAGGATGAAGAGGAAAATGAGTTGCATCATGAAAGCATGGTTGAGTTTAATGATCAAGATAACAAAGTGAAGGATCAACTTTCGTGCATTACTCCACAAGAGGAAGAAGTTGATAAGAAAATCAAGGAAGCAATAGAATTCATCCAAGGAAGAGAAAGGATAATAGGCAAAGGTCAACATGTGGAAGAACTTGAAGAACTGCAAATGGATCATTACAAGGTGGAAGAAGAGGAAATCTTTGGTGAGCTTTCATGCATAATTCAAGAGGTGGTCC
Source organism: Thuja plicata (assembly GCA_018584345.1). Classification (NCBI taxonomy): domain Eukaryota; kingdom Viridiplantae; phylum Streptophyta; class Pinopsida; order Cupressales; family Cupressaceae; genus Thuja; species Thuja plicata. The sequence goes on along the minus strand of MU224040.1, from coordinate 408,208 downwards.
TTGAGGATAGGTTGCGAGAAGTTTCAAATATCCTTGAAGAGGAAGACAGTCAAGTGGATGAGTTGAACAAGAAATTACAATATATCACAGATAAATCCAAGTATCAGGAAAAATTTGATAAAGCATTCCAGGACATCATTACCACCATATTCTTTGGGGTGATGCTTAAGGATCTTATGGAAGAAATACAAATGGATTCATTGCCAAAGGCATCCCAAGACAGGCAAGTTGTTGCAAGTGGCATGATTCACCATCAGCTTCGATCGCCAGAGTCATCGCCACTTGAGATTGAATTCAATGATCAACTTGTGGAGATGTTTGATGATTCTCCTTCCAGTTTTGAGGATTCCAAGAGTGATGAGATTCCACATGAAGAATTGCAAGATGTTCCTAAAGAAAAATCTACAGCAACTCCTTGGGAGAACAAGATGAAGAATAGTTTGGGTTGATGCTACAATTGGACATTGCATTTGAGCAACTCGAAGAGATATTTGAGGGAGAACTCATCACGGAATCTTTAATCTTTGAGGATGCACTTAGCGATGCTCACAAGGATGTGTGGTTCATACGATATAAGGACAAGCCGCCTGAAGCAATACTCCAAGGCCTTGATTTCACCACTGATCCTGCCTTGATCACTCACGAGTTTGATATTGATGCTAGTAGGATGGTTCATCACCAACTTTGACCTCTTGAAGTTGTGGAGAATTTGTAGGTTCCGTTTAAATACGAAGCACGCCAGGTTGTTTCTTTCCTTGCTCTTAATGTTCAAAGTTATGAAAGTTATTTTGATTATGGAAATTTTGGAAAGAAAACTTGTTTATGGATTGATCATGGTCCCAAAGAATTGCCTCAATTGTTGATCTTGCATTATAATTTTCTTGAGTTTGAGTTTGAGGTGACCAAATTTTTCTCGGAGTACAAGGATAAATCCTCAAGATTGAGAACTAACACCCAGACCTTGTTGCTCTTGCCCATCCTAAGAAACCATGTTAGATCAAGTGTATATATCGATCTAGTCGGTGTCATCCCTTTACAGTCTTGTACATAGTTAGAGTAGGTTTGTCTTGGACCATTTGATTCAAGAGGGTTAGAGTAGATTTCCCTTTTTGTTTGTCAGTTTAGTTGCCTTAGGGAGCCCGGATTGTAATTTGCCTTGAGTCAGTTGACTTGAAGTTTGTTTGGGTGTCTTAGTTAGTTAGTGGTTTAGTTCGCCTTAGAGGGTCAGTTTGTATGTTTGCCTTGAGTCGTTTGACCCAAGTAGTCTACATAAGTCTAGGTGCTTGCTTTGGTTAGTTTAGTTTAGAGGGATCCAAAATTTGTGAGAAAGGCGATGATCATCCAACACACTCTAGTGTTCTCCCAGTAGTTTTGTTCAGTTTGTTTCTTGGATATTTCTTTGTGAGGTTCCCTTGAATTGGAGATTGGATTCCTAATAGCTTTATCCTGCGAAAAGGATTTGTCCTAAATTTGGATTGGGTCATGGTTGTGTTTTGAGTATCCGAGTCTTTCGATTACTACATTTTACTCACACTTAATTGCTCCGAGTTCTTTGGTAGTTTCAAAGTGAAGTTGGATTTAGTGAAAATCATACACCTGCTCCAGCGCCACTGTGGTCTTCCAAACCCTCTGCGGGCTTCATTGCCTACAAGCCAAACAAAAGATGGAAGAATTGAGAAGATGAAGCAATTTGGGAATATGTCATCCCATTCATCTTCAAGGAGTTGATAGTTTCGGAAGAGTTAATCAAAGTTAGAAATGTTGAGTATCAAGAGATATTTTCTCTTCACAAGGATTGATCAAGCCTGCAGGATAAGGATGGTGAGGTGGCAATTGGGTGTCTTCTCCAATCAGAAAATTCCAATTCCAAGCACAAGCAATCACAACATGCCAAGTGTCCTATTTTCTCATTGGTTGAAAAATCATTGTAATTTTCCTATTAGCCCATGATTTGGTGCCCTCATGTAATTGGTTGAAATTTTGGCAACCCTAATTAGGGTTTCTAGGGACAAATCTTGGCCCTTGGTTTCAAATGAATCTTGGCCATTCGTTGCAATTGGACATCTATAAAAGGCCAAGGCCTTCTCGTTTGTAAAGAGTTAGAAAGAGGTTAGATAAGGAGCATTAGATTGGAGTAGTGGAGAAGTAGTGGGATAGATTAGAGTAGGTTAGCCAAGGGAGAGACTTGATCAAATTGTTGTTATGATGCTATTGAAGTAATGGATAATTCATTATTGGTTCATCATGGTGAATTACTTAATATTGCTTTGAAGTGTTGCATGGTTTCTTTAATCTTTCACTTGGAGTAAATTTATTTTCATGTTGTTAGAAGTTGCTTAGTTGGATGAAAGCAATTGTGGATGTATGCTTATTTGACTCAAGCATACTAGGCCACTAGCCTCCTTGCTAATTGTGAGGAAGCCTTGTGTGGTAAGCTAGTCATTGCACTTAAGTTCAATTGGCATTGGATCCTTAGTTTATACTTCCAAGTTGGATTAAGGAGAAGGTGTTGATATGAAAACCATTTGAGATCCTTAGAAGCTTGCACTAGCTGAAGTTGAGGACGCTGATAAGATTTCACTTGGTAGAGTCCAAGTCATCCATGATTCCTTGCATTCCTAGTTAGAAGTAGAAGTAGAAGTTAAGCTTAAGTTTAAGTTGAATTTGAAAAGTTGGAAAGTCAACTATATTTTCATTGCACATTGTGAAGTCGAATCTTTAGAGGTGCAAGCAGTCGATATCCATTGAATGAATAACGTAAGTCCCCTAAGTGATTACTAGCAAATTACATTATTTCACTGAGCAAGTGTCCACAATAGAAAGAACCTTGAAGTCATTTCATGATCTTACGTTGCAATATTAGCATGAGAGATGACCTTATATCAAGAGAGGATTGAATGTTTGGTGTTTCATCTCAAAACATTGAGAATTTGATGCTGCATGTTGTGGAGGAACAAAAATCACATCAACACAACCAAGAGAGGGAGTGATCCCACGAGAAAGGGTAAAATTTTAATCAGAAAAGACAATGAGACGTATAACCATCCCTTTTGTGCTCCCAATAATAGCCATTGCAGATCAGATAGATTGTTATTCACTTGTGGTTACAACTGAGGGAAATATAACAGGCTGTCAGGAGAAACTGAAGCCCATCCCTTGTCACAGTTCAGATTTTTTGGATGTTTGGTGATTTTAAAAGCTTCTCTTAGCTTTTGTAATAATTTTCACACTTCGGGACTTGGGTTAACTCTAAGAAGATGCAGTGTTTTGTATTGGATGAGTGTTGTGCAAGGGCAGATTTTTCAATGCAGTCATGTTTAATGTCTGCACCATGCTCTTAAATCCTGGAATTGATGGAGCATCCTGTTTCATCAATGTAGGGGGTTTATCAGGAACTCTCTATCTTGTAGATGCCAGAGTTGTAGAATGGTTGTTTAAGATGTTAAGGGATCATGTTTCTAACTTTCTTCGGTAGTTTAAAAGCACACTTGATGCCCTCTTTTTCTATAGGAGTTTGGAAATCAAAGTGGATAATGTTTGCAGGATATAAATTACCACAGTAAGGTGGTAGCTGCTAAATTAACAATTAGGCTATAAATTGAATGTTGCCTGGAAGATATTGCTTAGGAACTGCATCTAATGAGCCATAATTACTATTATGTAAATCCTTTTTCTTCAGCAAATGTGACCGCTGATTTCCATGATATCACAATCTAGAATCTCTAGCATTACAATCTACACAACTCAGTAGGTTGTCTCCGCTCATCTGGCTTGGAATATTCAGTCTTAAAGTAGGTTTTACAATTCTTTTTACCTCTCTTAATTTGTCCAGATTGAATAGTAAGATTATCTCAGAACAGGACTAGGACATTGCCATGATATCACAAGGAGGAATGTTTGATTCCCTTGAGGGGATATTCACATTTCCAGGAAATTATATCACAAACCTGCCTTATGAAGAAACTGTCAACATAATTGACTCAAGTGACAGATTTAAGGCTACTCTTCGTGGAAAAAAAGCAGTATCAAAGGATTAAGTAATAATTTAAAAAGTAAATCCTTTTCTAAATATGAATCACAACAACCACACGGTGTATAATCAGAAGAGGTCTAATAGTTAAAATGGTCATCCATAAACGATGAAGAAAAATATGAAGAAACTAATGTATCTAGATCCCACCACATGCCTTCAAGATCAGTGTGTGCAGCTGGCAGATTTTGTTGCCCAGAATTGCTCTTTCAGATAAGAGTTGTACTAAAGAGTGAGCAAAAAAGAAGACATCAACAACACATCCTAGGATTCCAGATTTGCTATCCAGCTCTAGCCCCAAACTTATTAGAAATTCCATTTGTATCTATTATCTAATAAATTTGATGCCCAACTAGAGATATATTCCCTTCTTTCTTAAGGAATAGGGGAAGCTCTACTCTGTAGGGGCTCATATTTTGCCATTTCTTTTCATTGTAATATGCAATTAAAATTTTCAGCGTGTGAAAGAAAAAAGGAAAATGCTACTGAGTACCATCTATCTTCATCTTGTTCTCTATAACTTCATTTTTACTTGGAAGAAGAAAAACGAGAAGAGGACAAGAGCAATAAAGTGAGCATAAGTATTAAGAAAACACATGAAATTATGAATCCACGTGAGTGGAGGATAACAGTTACCTGCACATAGTTGAGTTCCTGATATACTCTTTGTGCAAACTCATCTACAAGTGCAACAACATCACTGGCGACAATGTCAACATACTTATTAATAAGCTTACTTAGACCCCGAACCAAGTAAAAATCTAGTCCAATAGCTTCTTCAATCATGGGTCTTTGCACTTTAACAGCAACCATTTGTCCAGAATATCTTAGGCGAGCTTTATAGACTTGACCCAAACTAGCTGCTGCAATTGGAGATGCTGAGATAGCCGAGAAGATTGATTCAAGAGGCAACTCCAGCTCCCTTTCAATACAGGCAAAGGCATCAGCATCTGGAAAAGTAGGCAGGGCATCCTGCTTAAACCAATGGAAGTTAATGCATGCTTATCAATAATACTTGATGTTTGTAACTAGCTAGCACAAGAGTCATCATACTTGCATCAAGAAGATTAGTACCTAGAATCAAATGATCACAAAAACTGAAAAAGGCAAAACAATTGATCTTCAGTGCTCTCCATACACAATGACTGTATGAATCAACCTATGATGGATTGATTTCTAGATCATGTAAGAAAAATACTTTATTTTACATAGACCACCAAAGTAGAAAACAAACCAAATTATGGAATTATAGATCAGTTGAGTTTTCTCATAAGTATTTATAACCATTTAATATGACTTGCAACTTTAGATCTTATTTTGCATGTGCTACCAAGAAAATCCAGCCAGGAATTTCTATCAAGTACACATAGAATTATCTTCTGAAGGACTCATCCTGCAAATGGACTCTACTTATAACCCACAATCCTACCATATAAGCTGCTGAAAACTGAGAAGTATAAGTTCTTGCTGGAAATGAAGCTAGATAGCCAGTCTATTTTCTGTTGAAAATACTTGGTGAGAAACAGACAAAAGAATGTAAATAAGAAGACATTAGGCCTATATACAGGGGTACCAAGTTTTCACCTCTCACTAGGCTATCTCAAGTTGCAATATTCAACACATAGAGGAAGCATCCAACCTCAAAACATTTTTGCTAATCTGCTACAAAATGGTAAAAGGCCAATAACAAATAGATTTGAGCTGATGGTGTTGTTAAGAGTACTTTGTTTCTCCAAGTATATCTAAAATTTATAACCAGTCCAAAAATGTGAAAGGCCACACTGTCACTCATAAAGATCTTTGCATTTGGCTTGATTCTTCAGTAAGTGCATAGACTTTTGCCGAATGTTACAAAAAGATTCTTGGTTTGATGCTTTTTAAGTAATAGAAAATCATAAGCAGGTGATTGAAACTCATAGCAAACCTCAAACAAAGAGAATCAATGTAAACATAGGGATAGATCTATTGTCACTATGCTGCAACACATGAGGATAAGTATTCCATTACTTAATCTATCTACGATAGATGTGTAGGATTTGAGAAATACAAATCTACAGAATGCCAAGAATACCTGTATGCAAATAACCTGTTACAGGAGAGAAGCAGAAAGAGGAAAAAGAAGAACTCAGAAGTTACTCAAAATGTGAGAGCTAAATTATAATCCGAGTTAATGAAAAAAAAATTACAAGGTTCAACCTATAAAGGTGAACAAAACCCTAAAGCCTAAAAAAGCTAGGTTGCACATTAATAATTAATAAAAGAATTAATTATTAATGCACCTAAGAGAAAGCTTAAGCACTAAAGAGTAATAACTTAACTAATTAAATCAACATGATTTAATTAATAAGCAAACTAAAAATTACTCTAACACCCCCCCTTAAGCTAAGCGCAAGGGTTAAGCTAACCTAGCATAGCTATGAAAGCAGGAAATGGGTCCTGGCAACAAGGCCTGATCAAGTACCCAATACAAGGAAATCTCTGTAAACCGGAGACAAAGAAGAAAACCTAGTGGGAAAAACCCCTCTCCAAAAAGAGATAGAAAAATGCAGAAAAGAAATGGCTCAAGAGACTCTCTCAAGACCATAAG
>MU224040.1:380671-393157 GCA_018584345.1 Thuja plicata | reverse complement strand
AGCTTAGTAGTGAGAATTCAAGAGGAGAAGATTGGAGTGATATAAATTCAAGAGGAGAAGATTGGAGTGATATAAATTCAAGAGGAGAAACAAAGGGAATATACATTGAAAAGCTAGAATCCATCATTATCATAGTCAGAGTTCAGTATCTTCAAAGAAACAACGTAAGCCCGCCGACGTGATTACCAGCAAATCACATCATTATAACTGAGTTAGGATCCACAGGTAAAGAACCTTGGAGTGTTTCCTCACGTCCTTTGTGAGTATATGCTTTTCAAGAGAGGGTTGAGTGTTTGATACCCTGTATCAAGCGTTTAGTCCTATATGTTATGTAGTGGTACAAAACTCACATCAACACAATCAATGAGGAGACAGGTGAGAAATCTTAAGTTTTTGAGGGAAAGATTTTAAAGTAGTTTTGGGTTTTACGTGAATTCAAGCGAAATGGACCAGAAGGCATAAAATGGACTCGGCCATTAATCAGTTCTCTGCCAAGTGGCGATTGTCCTTGGACCAAGAAACCAGAAGCAACTGAATGCACCAATTGGGACACCCCATAAGCAACACAACAGCAGGAAGAGATAAAATTTGCTTAACCAATAAAAAATGGTTTGATGTTAGGCCAGGGAATTTTAGGAACCGCAAAGGTAATTTTGGGTCTACAGTTTTGGATTATCTTTCCAACAAAGTAAACGGTTCGCAAATCGGACCTAGGACGAGAACGTTATGCCTTCTCCAAGTAGGCCTAAATTTTAATATAATTTTTTGAAATTTTTGGTGGTTTTAATAAGTTTATTTGTAATAAACATTATGAGGACTCTTCATTTCGTTTCCAAGAGATTCTAGTGACTCTTGAGATCCTTCATGTTTGTATAAACTCCAATTTCAAATAGAATGGATCACTTTTTGGCTTGCAATTTTGTTGTTCATCTTTATTGTTTCTTTTATCGAATTCAACAATACTGCAGGTTTCACACCAGGTATTGTAATCTGATTTCTTAATTCAGATCAAGGACGCAACCCCTGTAGCAGATCCTATTATGGACGCAAACCCAGCACAGGTATTTTGATCATTGACTGTAATTCTCAGCAGCAAGCTGTGAGTTTTCTTATAGCAGGCCGTGGTTCTCTAGAAGCAATTCAAGGAGTTAGAACAGACTTGAAGTATTTATTCTCAGCACCAAATTCCAGTTATTACCAGCAAAAATCTGAGATATTCTAGTGGTACCGCTAAGGTTTGGAATTCTGGTATGTTCTAGTTTGAGAGACAATTATTGCATGTTCAGATTATATGATAAATACAATAGAGATTCCATTGTCTATTTCTCAACATGGTGTGAGAAATCTGTGTGTTTGAAAATTACAAATTCTTCTAATATTGCTATGAAACCATTTCTTTCGAATAAATAGTAGAATCTTGGTTTAGTTTGCAATAACCCCAAGGTAATATCATTTCATTTTGGTTTTTACATGAATACAAATCATGAAAATTCAAGCGAAATGGACCAGAAGGCATAAAATGGACTCGGCCATTATTCAGTTCTCTGCCAAGTGGTGATTGTCCTTGGACCAAGAAACCAGAAGCAACTGAATGCACCAATTATTCATGTGATGCATGTTTTCTTGCATTTTCTGGCACAGAAAGTTTAGAATTTTATACTTCTATTCATTTTAAATTTAATGTATAGCTTTTTCTTCATACACAAAATTTAAAATTTCAGTCATGTTACTCATAGTATTAGTTGGAAAATATGTCTTTGCTAAATTCTGCTTATTCATATTATAGCCAATTATGGACTATTATATGACAAGCAGACCCATCTGCCCCAAATAGCAAGGTCCAAAATGCTTAAAGAAAGGGTATAAATAGCTCGGAAGTTCTCTTAGAACAGTCAGAATTGTTTTCCAAAATATTAACATCTTAGAAAAGGTTCTGTAACTGTCCTGTGTTTTTCTGTGGACCGTTTATCTCATAAATTATTTTCTTAAGAAAACAAACAGGAAAGTGATGCTTCCAGCTACTTGGCATCTAGAAAACCATTCTCACAGTTACTTTGCACAGACAGATCAATCAAAACAATATTTGAGTAGGCTGTTTTTAATCATTATTTTTATCCCAATTTCACTGCACTAGGCAATGTTTGATATATTTCAGAGTTAAAACCTACATCTTAAGGTTTCAAGTGTCTATAGCATGTATTAAGAATTTTAAATATAAATTTGTCTGCAACCTTGTATCATCAATCTGAACCATTATAAGAGTAAAGCATAGGGTGCAAAGAAGTCATGCTCCTAGACCATTATTTGGTAAATTATTTTTGGATGAATATCATGAAATTGTCAGGCATGATTAAATTAAATCGCATCAAGTATTTATCATCTTTTACATCATGGATTTAGATTCTCTGAGATGGGTATTACGATAAAATCCACCAACAAGTTAGAGTGATGAGGAATTTAAGGCAGGATTAAATTAAATCACATCAAGCATTTATCAGTTTTTACATCATGGATTTAGATTCTCTGAGATGGGTATTAAGTTAAATCCACCTACAAGTTAGAGTGATGATAAATTTACTGACAAAACACACCTGCAGCTCCGATAGTTCTTCCAGGTACTCAGGAGGACAAAGATCTGGTCTAGTTGATAGACCTTGCCCCACCTTCACAAAAGTTGGACCCAACCTTGTCAGCGTTTTTCTAAGTTCAACAGCCCGTGTACGCTTATTCTGATTCAAGCGGCCACTCCGTTGATCAAGAGCCAAATTTAGTGCAAAAGAGCCCAATCCTAAGAATATTTCCACAGTACGTCCAAGTACCTGAATTGGACATATATATTAGCACACACAAAAGAAGTATATATTCAAAAAATATTAAGGGCCTCTAACACACAAATATGCTTTATGAAAAAGAAAAAGCTTTTCATGGTAAATTTTGTAGCAGATAAAAAAGATATTTTAAATGCCAATTAAGTATATTAGGTGATAGAGAGACAACTAATATGTGAAACAATTAAATTTATCACAAGCCTGTGCTCCTTACACTGCTTTGGAGCATCTTGCAAAGCAATTTGAGACGTGTCACTGTTTTTGTCAATAGGTTAGCATCTCACTGATTTATTTTTAAAGGGCATTCCTCAATTCTAAAGATAAGAGTTTCCTAAAACATATAGTTTTGGCCTCCACCATTGTTAACAATATAGTATCATACTAGAATTTAATCACTAAATTCAGTAGATTTTGGCAACTTAAAAAATCAAGTAAAACAACCCTCCTTTTGTTATGGTCAAATCCTTTGTACTCTATTTTCCACACAGCTTCATTACAGTTTCTTCACCTTTTTCAAATTTATTTTTCATGGGACAAGTTAGAAGAAATTTCTTCTTGAAATGCTCGACTGTCAAAGAACCTTCATCAATACAAGGATAAAAATAAAAATTTCTCAAATTTTCAGATTCATTTCGGATTACTTTTCATGATAATCAGAATTGTTGTTAGGACAATTTCAAATGTGTACATAAATTTGAATTAGTTTATTATCTTTTTTTTCCAATTCAAGAGCATTTTGGTAACAAGTTAAAGATTTTAATTATCTCTTGATGTAGCTCGAGAATATCTTTAAGAAGTAATTTGGATTAGTTCACTTTACTCTTTTGCAGCTACTTTAAGCTGATTTAAAGCATAAGTCTACGTAATTACTATTAAAGATATTGTAATATTTAGTATAATGGTCATGTAAGTAATTTTCTTTTAAGTCAGTCAATTAGCTTTTAGTGACTTTCTGTTCTTTAAGTTGTTTAGTTAGTTTAGTAACTTTTTGTTCTGTCTTTAGTTCTCAATCGTTTCTGTCATGGAGAGATCTTCTTAAATTGCTTATTTAAGGAGTATTCCTCTCCTTTGTTTTTTATTGAATATAATTCGATTATCATTTCATGGTATCAAAGCACAAGTTGGTTTTTGGCGAATTTTCCCAATAAAATTTGTGATTTAATTACCTAGAAATTTTGAGAAAATTTGTGGAAGTGTTTTGCCCGAATTTTTAAAAGAAAAAATCATGGGGTTTTTTAGCCGATTTTTTTATAGAATAAAATTTGTGGTTTTTCCTAAACATTTTGTGAGGAAATTTTTAATAGATTTTTTGCTCGATTTTTTTTAATTAAATCGAGGGAATTTAGTTTTTGGCAATTTTCATAAACAAAATCATGGTTTATGTAGATTGCTTTACCTTTTTTTCACCAAAAAATGAATTTTTTTTAGATTTGCAAGGGTTTTCTGTTCTTGTGACCGAGGGTTGCTGGTTTTTCAGATCCCGTAGGGTTTTGCATGTTTTTTTCCCATAAATAATGATTTTTTTAAGGGTTTTGCATTATGGGTTTTGAATAATTTTTTTCCCAAAAATCATGGCGGGTTTTGAATGATTTTTCCCTAAATATCATGGCGGGTTTCGCATGATTTTTCCTAAAAATTATGGTGGTTTTGCATTATTTTTTCCCAAAAATCATGGAGGATTTTTTCATTATTTTTCCCAAAAATCAAGGTTTTCTTTTGCTGTTTTTTTAAGATTTTTCAACTAAATCCTAAGATTTTTGCCATTTTTTCCTACAAAACAAGGGCTTTTGATGATTTTTTCACAAAATCATGTGCAACTTCAGCATTGCATCAAGGGTTTGACGAATTTTCCAGAAAAAAATGTTGTTGTTTTGTTGCAGATTCTATTGACAATTTTTGGCAAAATCGTGGTTTCAGAGTTTTTTGCTGATTTTTTATCAACAAAAATCAAATTTTTTTGAGAAGTTGATCTGGTTTCTATGTCTCTGGATAGAGGGTGGGATGGCTTCATTATCCAACATTAGGTTGGAAGGCACTTAGCTTGTTTTTGGTCTTGTTCATATTAGGAAGTTCTGTAGAAAGTAGTTGGCTGATTAGAAGTCCAACCAGGGAGGGTCTCGACAACAGGTTTATGTTGCAAAGTGTTCTAAAGAGGAGTCAGCCTTCTATGCATTTGTGGCCAAATGACTTGTAAACTATGTCAATTCTTTTGTAGGGTGGTTGGTAAAATGACCATTACGGGAGGGTATTAAAGTAATATTGTAATATTTAATATAATGGTCATGTAAGTAACTTTCTTTAAGTCAGTTAGTTTCTAGTAACTTTCTATTCTTTAAGTAGTTTAGTTAGTTTAGTAACTTTCTATTCTGCCTTGAGTTCTCAATCGTTTCCGTTATGGAAAGATATTCTTGTAATTGCTTATTTAAGGAGTATTCCTCTCCTTTGTTTATTATTGAATATCAATCGATTATCATTTCAATTACCTCAGCCAAATAACATGAATATTTGTGGGGTTGTATCCAATAGTTTTCCTTCACAAAACCAAACAATGTATATGCAGACAATTTAAAATGCATGCTTGACTGGAGCATAGATGAATAAAAAAAATACAATTGGAATGATATGACATTCTAATCTGCTCATCCAGTTACACCATAGTTTGCAAACTCAGCAAGTCGCTGAGTACTCACAAGTTTTTCCAAATGGCCGGTACTCACAATGGTTACTCACATGAATTTCGACACTGAGCTTTTCCAAGTTTTACAAAAATTCGGTGAGTCCGACTGTTTCACTCGAAAAACACACTAAAAATGCACAGAAAACATGAAACAACTCTGTAAAGACGCAGTTTTTTTTTCCTTTAATAGCCCTATTTGACCATGTTACACTTCAAAAATGTTGGTTTTTGGGCTTTATAAGCATTGTTTTTTCCTTTTCAAAAATTATAAAAATGGTATGCACCATGAAGGTCTCTATGATTTTGAAGGTCTTCATTTGGACTTGGTGGCAAGCTCTGCCCCTCAAGCCTGCTGGGGATGCTGCCCCCAAACCCCCACCAAACTAATTTGGCACATTTTGTAGCTATATTTTGCATAAAAGCAAAACTTAAGTTGCTGAGTTTTTGCCGAATCATATTTTTGTCTTGCCAAGTACTCAGTGAGTCGAGTCAGCGAAGTATGAGTTACACATATCTCAATTCTAAGGCTGCAAATTTCTGAATGAGCTAACTTAAGCAGTTTGTGGTTAGACAGAAAAGAAAATCTTCTCTCTCCTGCATCAAATTACATCTTTTTTGTTAGGCAGCAGCCTTGACCATCAGCATAAGGACCTGATCAAAGATCAATTCCCAGTGAAGGGACAGCTTTAAGAATCTTTCTGTTATTAAGTTTGGAAAGATTAGTTTACGATTGAATTTCTTTTAGAGAACTACTAATAATTTTCTCCACAAAAACCATATTGACGTTTGGGGAAGCATACTTGCATCCTCCAAGCCTATTGGCACCCTAAAAATTAAATCATCATAAAAGTGAAAATCATTGCAGACTTTGTTAACACAACTGTTGTGTCAACGTACAAATTCTGCCTACTTTTTTGCTCTCTGCTTGGGAAGTGTATTGGCAATTAGGATAAGTGCTAGTCAATGTGGTTATGGTTGGCTGGGTTCACTACTTTAGTTTAATTCTATCAAAGTGGGCTGGCATCATGCAGGTCAGTCAGGCAATCTAAGATTAATTAATAGTTAGAAAATTGAAGTGATCGACTAGGAGAGAGAAGATAGTGCCTGTAGACAAATACAACTGGGGTTGACTTGATGATGTCATCAACAAGAGATTGTCAAAGTAGATACAATGATGATAAAAATAATGACAATTGTCTCTATCACCTTAAAGATGCAGTTAATAACTTTGTTGTGGAATAAAGACCTGGTCCAGACTCTAATAACACTCACCACCCATTTTCATAGAACTCTCGATGGGCCTAACTTCTCTATAGAGAGTCAAAGTTTTCCAAGATGATTGTTTATAGCCTTATAGGTTCATTCAACCATTCAATCATATAGTCTTTGATTTATAAAAGAAAATTATATGCTCTAGGAGGCCCTTGATGCCTTTCCCTTGCAGTTCATCATTCTACATTACCTTAATCTAGTGGTTCTTGACCTATGAATATGGGTATGATGAAAATTGAAAATCTATGCATTGGAAGCTCTGTTTGTCCTTAGCTCATGACTCCACTTCCATGCCCTCCACACAGAGAGTTTATCCTTGTGTATTTTGACACAAGAAACATCAGTATCTTGTGTCTGGGCAAAAACAGCTCATTGATGTTGTACATGTTCTCCAATGACCTTTTATCATACTATCTTCCAAGGAAAACCCTCACTTTGAACATTCACCCTCACCCCTAGGTTTCCTATGCGAATCATCTTTAAGATACTCTAGATAAACATCCTGTTCAAGTGTCCCCTCATCCTTCCTTTTACAATATCCTAGTGTTATAAGGAGAGCTGCTATGTGCTAGCGAGGCAATTCATTGTAAATGCCTCTGAACTGAGCTCCACATGGCGAGAGGATTCAGACTATTTCTTCAGTACATGGAAAGGCTGTGAAACACAAAAGGAGACCTTTCTTCTCCAGCTGCATCTAGTACACCACCTGGCACCTAATATGAACTGGATCGTTCACATCAATGTAATCCACTTTGTTTTATGGTTTCAGATGCTGACATTGATGTTTTGTGTGTCCAATGAAGAAGCTCACAACATGGTCCTGCCACACCTTGAAAGGCAGAGAAGTGATTATTCAGAAATTGTGGAGGAACACGTGAAAAGAAGAATCAGGAAGGTTCTGGGATGATCTGGGGCCTCAAAGGTTTATCACATAATATAGTGTCAACTACACATTTTTGTCACCACCGAATTTGTCCACAAAAAACATTCAAGGAACTAGGTGCCATGGTTCTTGGGGAGGCATTAAGATGACTTGACCCTATGACACATTGATGTGTAACCCAACTGCTTACGATTGAACAACAGGTCTCGGATATCATCAATTTTCAACCTTATCGTCATAGATAAATGAGAGACCATTGAAAAACAGCCCTCAGCTATCATCAATTTACATGTTCATTGTCGTAGACAATTGACAATTTCACATTTGCAATGCGTCTCCTTATATTGTTTAAGTAAACGCCAAAATATACGCCCATAAAGTTTCTAGATTTTTTCATATACATGAAACCAACAAATAATTTGCGATCCCCTGCTTTTAAGTCCCCAAAATCATGCCAATTTCTATATACAGAAAAGTCTTGTTCGCCAAATTGACATTTGCCATGGCCTCCAGTTCAAACATCAGTTACTAAAAATGCAATTACAAATTTAAAAAATCCTTAAATTATTATTTTCGCAGCATATTGTGCAAAACCTAGGGTTTACAACCAATCAATTACAATTACAGAATCAAGAAACATTCAGTTCAAAACAAAATCAACATCCAAAGAAAAACGAAGACTTACCTTAAGAGGCTGGTTCATGTACTTGTCATTTAATTTAGCAGGATCGTAGACTGTGGCCTCAGTAGCTCTGGTCAAAGCCCTTGCTTCCGCTTCTGCATCACCATTTCTCCCACTGCTAAGTGGAGCCTTCAGACTCCTTTCTAAACTCTTCACTATGTTATCATTTTTTTTAGTGTTGTTAATGTTGCCTCGTGACAATTCCCCTGGCCGGGGCTCAGCCAGAGTGGCTCTGACTTTGGCTCTAAATTTAGCAGAGGCAGATATTCTGCCATTGTCGGGCTTCCAGCTGGTGCAATTGAAGAGTGGCAGAGTGGCCAAGGCCATTGGGCTCTCACTTTTTTTTTCTAAATTTGGAATAATGATGGAAGAAGAGAAAGTATGCACATTGCACACTCGTCCTCTTCTCAAAAAATAGAATTGATTAGATAGGATTTATTTGCGGTTTGGATAATCTAGTCTTATGGTATAGCAAGCTGTCCACGTGGCACATTTTGGTGGGTATTGGCCACGTATACACAGGGGAATCACTTGTCGTATAAAACACTGATTTAGGTTTTGGATTGATTTGATTTTTCCATGCACTCTCCATCAAATGAGAATTTCTGACTGAATATTTTATGATGTCCACTAGTCATGGATATGGTCCTACAATTTCGATGGATTCAAAATTGGTATTCATTTGATGTATGGATAATATCATCTTCTTCTTTTTTCGAGGAGGGTCATTGGGGAAGATAGACCTCTATTATTTTTGCAATATCAAACAAAAAAATGAGTAATTGACCGTTTCAATTGAGAGTACATAAGGGAAAGGCGTCAAGTTCAATATCTATTTCATTTTTTCAACAAGCTTCTTTATGATCTTTTTGATTAAAAGTCAAGAATACGAAGGTATCTATTTGACTAGAGTCGTTCATTTCTTGAAAGTATTATGTGTTGTGATGTGGTTAACAAGAATTCATCTCTCGTATCGATCAGAAAAAGAACACATCTCTCATGAGAATGGTCTTGCGTCAAACTCATTTACCCATATTTCATGAGTAGTGGTTCATAAGAACCCATCTATCATGAAAATGAATAAAACACTTACAACTCATTGAATCTAGGTGATGCTCACAAAGGTGAAGCATTGGGCCTTCCTAGGAGGTCACCCATCTGAGTGCTACTCCAACTCAAGCATGCTTGACCATGAAGTTTTCTCCAAGGTTAAGCCCACTTCGCTTGCTATCCCATTTCCAAAACCTTCAACTAGTGTTGTGTCTTATGAACTATTCATTATAGAGCCCCTATAGCTCATCAATTGATAAGAATGAGATATTTCCACAACAAGTCAAATTGTGATATTGCTATCAGGATTCTACTGTGTAGTTTTTGAGTCAAACACATTGACCCATGTTTCATGAGTAGTGTTTCACAAGAACCCATCTCGCATGAGAATGAATGGAACACTTAGCACTCACCGCATCTAAATGATGCTCATAGAGGTATGGGTTTTACACACAACAAGATCCTTTATGATATTTTTAATTAAGAATCAAGAACATGAAGGTAATCATTTCACTAGAATCATTCGAGATACAAGTCAACCTCATTCTTGTAAAGCATTATTGGTCTTGCACACAAGTCCTTGGTGGACACCTTCTAAATCATTCAACTTCACTGATAAATTAAAGACCACTTAATATATATGGATAGCATCAAGCTAATACTCTTCTTAAAGATAATAATATGTGTGCAATATCTAGATAATTTTAGATAAGATAAATGAGGCAATTAAGCATTATTTAATTTTTTGATAAGAATTTAGCCATACCATGTATATATAAATGTGTAATGAAAGAAAGAAGGAAGAGAATGTTGTTAGAAATTAAGATTGATTGAATCCTAACATTCTATCACCATATACAAGATCCATCCACAATCTTGGCCAATTTATCATGATCTTGCCTATTGCACATACAAAACCTAAAATCTAATTCACCTTAATGACAAATTCTTAGTGTACAATGTAGTGTTAAGAAACACTTTCAGGAGTCTATTGTGTGAAGATTCAATTCTAATACTTCTTTATGTCTTGATCAAACCGTGTTATTCACATGATTGAAGGTGCAATAATGTATTATAATTAAGATGAAAATCAATATAGTATATGTTCTTATAAATGTTGATGCAAGACTATGATAGACACATGCTTATGCTTCCTTACTCTATATGGGATATGTGTAATGTCCCCTTTCTCAAACTATATCAAGTCAAAGGATCTCAAGCCTATTTTTATTCCCTATAGGCTAAAGGGGGGATTTAATAGGAGAACAATTATTTAATTATTTTTTAAGTTGTTCAAAAGGTACTTTTAGTTATAACTTTGGAAAAGGGACGCTTAATTTATTATTATTAAATGAGGCCAAAAAAATATTGGATTCATGGTAAAAAAAGGTGAATATTCATTTTAAATAAATATTAATCATTACACATTACCAAAGTGTGTTGCAGGCTCGAGCATAATGAGTAGTTGGTTGAGTTATTGGTGTTCTCATTGATGTCAACATATTTATGTTGTCATTAGTGACTGGTTGTTGCAATTATTACTAAATTTCATGCGTAGTGGTGTTGAGAGATATGCTTTGCATTTCTTCTATGTTGCAAATTTATTGATGCAGTTTGGGTTTGTTGTTGAGTAGTATTTAGAGATGTTGGATTCAAGTATTTGTGCTTCGGATCGTAGTTCAGAGGAATTGGTGATTGTCTAAGTATTACAATGGTTAACAGAGTTTCATGTTTGAAATGCATGCTCCACATTTCTTTTCGTGTTGTTTTCTAGCATTGAGGTTTTGGAACTGAGCATATAATGTCATTTTCTTCATTCAGTTCAACTAGTGTAAGACTTTGGGTTTTGGATGCATGGTTTCAAAGTTTGATGGTGTTCTTACTCTAAGTTTGGCCAACCTCGAGTGTTTACACTTTAGTTAAAAGCCTCAGTGAATGTCAGTTAAGAGTAATGTGTATGATATTTATTTTTGGTCCCAATTAAGGTGCGTTGTGGTCCCCTTCTCATTCCTTTCCACCATAGGAATGTTTAGGTGTCGACCTAATTTGAATTATGTTTTGATTGAGATGCTTGGCAAACCTTGGGAGACTTTGTTTGCATAAGGATGATATAAGTAAAGAACAAATGATTGAGGATGTATATGGCATTTGTGTGTACTTGTGTGAGTGTTGTGTAAGGGTGTGTGTATGTAGTGAGGATGTATGAAAGAGGATCTATGTCCCTATATGTATGAGTTGGTGTGAAGTGTGGTATTGTGCAATGTCAGCTTTCATGTATTAGCTACCAAAAACAGTGAGCAAAAGGTATTTACTAGATCATTTGGTTGAGTTATAGAAGTGCATCAGTTCTAGACCTTTTCTCTTTAGTCTTCTTCATTTGGGCAATGAACCTCTGGTAGTAAACATTTCTTTGTAAAATCGCCTTAACTGGTGCCACCCTAACAGGTGTGTTTATATATATACATATAAGAGTTAATATTCTCCTTGGTTTTTCCCTTAACAGGGTTTTCGATGCAAATCTGGTGTTTCATTGTATATGGTAGTTTCATTGTGTATGGTGTTTTCCATGCAAGAAGGAACCATCCAGAGATCCAGATCATAGATTCCCGATACTAAGTGACAACCTCTATGTATAAAATCCTCTAACAAGGTCACACTTAACAGTATGTTTGTAACCTTTAACAGGGTTGGCTCCTAACAGGGCTTACTTCAGAAGAGTGAAAATTTGGGGTATCAGTCCCAGTGGTTTTTCCCTTAACAGGGTTTCCACGTTAAAAATTCATGTGTTCTGTGTGTATGATTCATTTCTTTATTGTTTTGTATCTGACATAGTTAACATTGGATTGATTAGTATACTCTGCTTATTTACTGAGTTTTGGTAAATAGTTAAATTACTTATCGATAATCAAGAAAGAATAAGGAAAGATAGAGAACATCGACAGACAGTTAATCATTATAAGTATTTCATGGATTGCATCTTGTAGGGACTTAATAATCTGAGGTTTATTGATTGGTGGTTAAGTTTGAAGGATAATTTTTGAGGCCACTGATTCACCCCCCCCCCCTCTCAGTTATTACTAACAATTGGTATCAG
>MU224040.1:357798-370924 GCA_018584345.1 Thuja plicata | reverse complement strand
CAATTTTGACAAAATGGCTCATTTAGCCTTACATCAATGGACTCAATACATCACAAATGAAATTATGACATAAAATTTACTCAAATGGATCATGTTATGATATTATACTTCTTTTGGAACCTCTTGGCTCTTTTCCTTGTACCTGGGTGCTCCTGCACCATACTCTCGGCCTTCAAAAGTTTCCAAGTCCCTTGGAAACATGGAACCAATAACTTGCAAGAAAATAAAATTAGACCAAAAACCTCTCTCCTCTGCCTCTTCATGCCTCCCATCACCATAAAATTTTCCTTTAAGGACACAGGACTGTCCTTATAGTCACCTTCTCATTTACTCCTGTCAGTGGAGTACACAATGGTTGCAACTTCATGGTGCCTTATCAGTCAGAGATCCACCTTTACCTTGCTGCTCCAAAAAAATCACCTCTTGCCTCACCTAGGAGTCTCATCCTTCCTCTTTCCCTAGTCTCTTGGCAACCAACTGGACCACTCCTTGGCCTTGGACCTTCTCTTGGCCCTTGAAAAACTTCCAGTGTCTATACACACAACACAAACTTCATATGCAGCTGGTGGATAAGCACCTACAACCAAACCATTAGCAACACAAATCACCAAACAACTTGCTTAGCCCAGATCTTTTGCTGAGCTTTGATACCAATCTGATGCAGAGCATCATGGAACTCAACCAAAATTTTAGGATCTATTTGATCCAATCAATTATTTCAACACGTTCATCAACCACTTCATCATATTAGAGGCATATTCAATCACCAAACAACATAAATATTATCTTCATCAAATCATTAGTCCTTCAGGACAATCTTTAAAGATTGATTTATTTGACCCATCAAATCACAATATGAATTTTTCTGGAAAGAATGAAGTTTTTAGAAAACATCAATAACTACCATTTCCAAAAATTATAAAGTCTTATGATTCCATTTGATCCCTCAACAAATAACAATTTCAAACTGCCACTTCTGGAAGCATTCTCATAAAATTCACAAGCCCTGCTTGCTAGGGCATCAAATATATTTTTCAAAATAAAACAAAATGATCTCAAACAAATTTCATATTAACGCTTTATGAGTCTAGTTTCATAATATTCAAGACATTAAATTTTTCCATGGTTCAATCATGAGATAATCACAAACCCTCGCATGTAACTCCATTTAAGACAGTTTAAAAATAATTTTTACAAAAATATTCATAACTTTCACCAATCTTCATAAAAATGACTCAAACTAAAAGGAAATGAAAGGTTATTGTCATATCTTTCAAATTAATCCAAATATAGATCTTAAATCCTTCGTATGAATCCATACCAAATGCTGCATTATGACTGTTCTCAGGAAGTTTGAAATCTGCAAACAACAACTTTCACCAAAACGTCCATAACTTCTTCATTTCACAATGAAATCACTCCAAACCAAAACAAAAAGGAAGGTTATTCACTCTAATTTCTATCCATACATTTTATACAATGTTTCCAGGCATTATAGGTCCGTAAAAGCCCTGAAAACAACATAAAAATAGTGAAACCAATCAAAATAACTAAGTTTGAATACACCCAAATTGTTTCAAAATGTTATCCTTCCTCTCCTTCCTTCCATTAATGATTTGGTTCGACCATAAAATGGTATTTAAATAATCTTTTATATTTCAAACCTCCCTAACTACCCCATAACTGATGGAAAACCAAATTTACATCTTTTTGTTGCATTTTGACCATTTTTTTGCTTGACAACATTTGTTGTCAAGTTGACAACTTTTACAACTTTTACAAAATGACCTTGCAACTTTGTAGAAACATTAAAAACATGTCACAATAGACTATTAATTACATTTTACACCATTTCCACCCTTCCATGGATGGTTTTACATCATTTGACCTTTTTGACCAATTTAGGCCTTAAATGGACAACTATGACAATTTTGACAAAATGGCTCATTTAGCCTTACATCAATAGACTCAATACATCACAAATGAAATTATGACATAAAATTTACTCAAATGGATCATGTTATGATATTATACTTCTTTTGGAACCTCTTGGCTCTTTTCCTTGTACCTGGGTGCTCCTGCACCATGTACCCTGTTAAAGGATTTACAAATATAAGATCGGTTAAGATCTACCCAATATTGGGATTTAAAGCTCTCAATACAATAGTATCAATAACTTAACAGTGTCTGTAAAAATGCATCAAATGTAAATGTTTTTTAGACTCTATGTGCTCTAATATGTGTTACCTCAATTCCCAAATTGTAACACTATTCTGTTATGCTCTATTGTAGCTAAATTTCTACTCTACTCTTTGCTCTTCAATAACTCTTCTAACAACAATAACAATAACAACTCTCTATCCTTCTTCTATGTATATCCTCTTGTGTCTCTTACACATACAAAATTCATCCAAGATATAGATAAATTTTCCCTCTTAATCTTATGCGTTAGGTAGACTGTGAATTTCTTATTACCATTAGATCTTCTTTTCAGCTCGGTGCCCATGTCACTTTTACCTCGGTACTTGTTGTTTTTCTTGGAAATGACAAACTTTCTTTTTGTTGTTTGATCTCTACCTTAGATCTTCACTCTAAATTATTTGAATAATTGATCATGTAACAAACTGTAGTAAATACTTATATACACATAATTAAGGCTCTAACAATCATTAAATATGATCTGATTGCATTTTTTATTAACTATCTAACTCGGTTGAGTAACTCCACAATACTCGGTTAAGTGATCTTCATCACTCGGTATAATATCAACTCAGTGTACTATATGCACTCGGCGTAGTGTGTCGCTTGGTAACTATAAGTGTTCCATACTCTGTCAACTTTGTGCATTACCGACTAGCTCGGTGTGCATTACCGACTAGCTCGGTGTGCATTACCGACTTGTCTTATCCTTCGCTATCTCATTTTACCGATTGATTTTCCTTGACTCCATGACTTTGACTAAACTAATGACAACAAAATATCTTGTAGAGATAATAATCTCCCACTTGGGCATTAGTTGGGCATTTTTGACGAAAACTTCAAAGTCATCAAAATTTGTAACTCCCCCTCGGATGTTACTCTCTATACATAACTTTTTTTCATTTCCCACACATATACTTATTTTTATTTTCCATGTATATCTATATCCCTTTTTTTTGTTTTCTAAATAAGATAATTGTCCTCCTTTATCTCCCCTTATCTGACTAAGATATCTATCCCCCTTTTTTGACTAAAAGTGCCAAAAAATTAAAACTTATTAACCAAAAAGATGTTTACCTCTGTTGTACGCTTGAAAGTATAGTCTCCCATGTATATTGGATATTCTAAAGTATAATGTACTTTGTAATATCTGCAGATAATCCAACTATGGTGTCCAGTGTGCCGATATCTAGAAAACTTGATAGTTCTTTGGCTTTCTTCAAGTGTATATGCATAGATTGGATATGGGGAATTAACAGTGCTAGAAATTCAAGAAATTCCAATCTAAGCTTATCCTCCTCCCGTGTTAATGAAATTTGAACTCCCATGAGTTCTTGTATCTTTGAGTAATAAGTCTGGAATGGTCTAGGCTCAGTAGTGAGTTGCTTAAGATCCTCATTCAACTCTTTCTCAATATATACTTCCTTCTTCTTGATTTCAATAGTAAAATTTGAAAGAATACATAACTTTTTAAACAATGAAATGATGGATGTTAGTTGTGTTTCAACTTCAGAACATAACTCAGAAAGAGTTACCTTCTCTATGTCAATATCTTTCAGTAAATCTTCCATCAATTTCTTCTCCATTCTCTCCTTGTGAATCTTCAACATATACTTAGTCATATCCTTGTTTGGTTATTTGATTTTTTGGGATAAATCCCCAACTTGGTCCAATAGGGGCTCATATTCATCAACAGCTACTTCAGGAACAATGTCCTGGAATATGTCCTTCACATGCTCAAGTATATTTACCTTCTTCTTCTTTGAAATTAACTTCTCATGTTCAGCCTTTTGAGCTACAATATCAACATATATAGATAATTCTTTAGGCTTCATCACATTAGGGTCTCCCTTCAGTATGATGATTGGCTTTCTCAAATCAATGATTTGCTTCCTCTTTTTTCTCTTCTTTTTGTCAATCAATCTACTTTCACCAGTAGAGCATTGGGAGTGTTATGCCTTAGTTGCATTAGGTGACTCGGTATGGGTACCGACTATGCTTTCTTCTACTTTTACTTCTTCTTTATGTTCATCTTTCTATTTCTCTTCATTCTTTTCATTGAGATTTGATTCCTGCTGCATTTCACTTTTAGTATTTGTTGTCTTCTGTACATTTTGATCCGTTGCTGTGTTAGTAGGTGGAATTTCTTTCTTCTAACCATCGGTGTCAATTAGGGGTTCCAACTCGGTGTTCTTTCCTTGTTCTATCTCGGTGGCCTTAGGTTCTTCATCCTTATCCTTATCTGTATCAATTGGTGTCTTGATTGCCATGTCAAGTGTATCTTATACAAACTCTATATTAATAGTATCATCAATTATGTAGCTTTGTACTTGTGTCATGATTAGATCTTTTCTCATCAAAGGTGCATTATCAATATCCATACACTCGGTATCATTCATTTGTGTATCCATGAAATCTTCATTTTTTGATAACTCTTTTTCAAGATCTTCTTCCTTAAGTATATCTTCAATGATAACCTCTGCATTATCAATAGTTATATCAATAGGATCTATTTTCTTTTTTCTTCCCTTTATTTGATCAATAATGGCTACTTCTTGTTCCTTTTGTGCTTTATGATACTTAGTATCATCTATACAAAATATGTCTTTCCATTTTGCAACTGTATCCTTCTCCACTAATTGTATATCTCCATTCATTATTATTAGGGCAATTCCTTTGACTAGATTTTTTTTGAATGCTTCACGAATTTCAGATGGTGCAAGGTCAGGAATAGTGTGTACAAGAGATCTCTCTCATTTCCTTTTCTGCATTTATTGCATACTTCCATCTTGCATCTATTTTATTGTATAGTTCCTCTGGTAGCTTGTCTACAAGCTCAATAAGTCTCAATTTGTATCTCAACAATGTTATAACAACTTCTTCAATCTTCCACTTATATTCTTCATTCTTTTTCTCATATTTTGCTTGCTTGAAGGCTCCTAATCTTCCTGATTTCTTTAAAATTTTCAGATAATCATCAAGACTTTGTGGAACTCATGAAAGGTCTACAAATGGTATATATTTAATAGACTCATCAGACTTTGTTTCACTCTCATTACCTAGTAATAATATTCTTGTTGTTGTTGCAGGTTATTTCCTTCCTCTAGATCTCTCATAATTCTTTCCTCTCAGTTGTACTATCTTTGCAATTTTCTTTTCTTTTGGTTGTACCAAAGATCTAGTGTTCCTTCCAATACCTCTCTTACTTGGTGATGCCAATTGTAGATTTTTCTTTTCAACCACAAGAATGGCTTGTTCATTCTCAGTGTTCTCATCCAATGTATCATCAACTCCAAGAGTCTTTGACAAAGCATCAATCATTTTACTTTCTTTCTTGATTGACCTAGGTACCAAAATACCTTGCTTGATTTTATCTTTGACTTCCTCATAGGTGCCATACCTTTTCTCATTAGGATCTTTTGGTTTAACTAATAAAGATTCTATCTATTTTAAACCAATATCTATATCCATTTCATATCCCATCGGCTGAATCCATTCATCTCTCAGTTCTACAACCTTAATTATACAAACATCAGTATCAACCTCAAAACATATGTTATCCTAATACTTAGCAATTAGTTAAGGTGGAACTCTATATCTCTTATGCATTCTAGCTTGGAATTTCAAAAAGTAATCAGACATTATTTCATCAAAGTTGTCTCCTAGACTCTATATATACTCATGTATTTGATAAATGACTGGCCCATCAGTTTTCCATACTACATCTCCAATGGAGGGAAATGAATTTTGGTAGTAAAAGAAAATACATACCAACAGTGAGCCAAATTTCAATGTGTTGGTCTTTGTCTTTCTAATTGTGTTCATGTTATCATCTATCTACTTTAGAAAAACTTCACAGAGATCTATTTGAAGTCCTTTCTTTACTATATTATATGCCAGGTCTACTGCTCTACATGGTACATTATCCACTCGGGACAATTGAAAGACTCGGTAAGATATGATGTTGGATGCATACCTTAACTCGGGATCCACAATAGTTGATATTCTCATTCCTCTGCCATTCCATTGTGCCTTGGTTAGCTTGGTGAGCTTACCCATGTCAATTTTCTTCATTTCCTTTGGTCAGTCTCCAATAGGAAATCCAGTAATAATGTGCAAAACATCCTTAGTTATCTTGATCGGTTCATCCAACCACATAAAATAGTCATGCACTTAGCTGAGAACCATCCTCACCCATTCGGCTTGAATTCTCTTGGTAGGTGAATTGCATGAATCAATCCTTTCATTTCCATATGTGTGTGCTCATCCTTTATTCTCCTATTCATGCACATCTTACTGAATGAAGCATCAATCTCAGCTTCATCAAAATCTTTGATTTTGCAGTGAATAAATGTACAAACATCTTCAATCAACATAACTCACGGTGGTATTGAAGATAATGCTCCTGTCATATCAATTTCTGCAGCTATAGTTGGGGGAAACTTGTATTTAGGGTTTACTAGTTTAACATTCTTCAATAATACTTGTCTTTGCATCCTCGGTGCCATGGTAATCTCCAAATATATTGAATTAAAAAACTAGGGCACACTTGATAAAATACGGCTTTGCAAACACAACTCGATGTAACCAAATATCTTAGAAATATCACTCAATTCTCTTGTATAGATTTAGAAATACCTCATAATCACTTTGAATGCTCGACAGAGTGATCGCTCTATAATGTGCTCAAATTATCTTCAAAAATGTTAGGTTTAAATGAATTACAAACTGGCCTATTTATGTTTTTCCATGATTAGGGTTTCCAACAGCTTTAATTATTTCTATTAAATGTGCTTGTCGAGTCCCTTTTACCTTTATACCAATAACATGGTTACTTTGCTTAACCGACTAAACAAAATAACCATACATTACAACTTTCAACCAAAATTTTACAACTTATCCAAATACATATTAATATGCTAATATGGATCTTAACTCTATTTCTTAGGAAATGATGTAAGATTTATAATAAGCATGTAGTTCCTACATACCTCTCACTAACTAGGTGGAGCTCAGTGCACTAGACTTGGTAGAGATGGTTTTTTCTATAGTTCCAAGTGAAGTTCCATCTTCCTGAGTCTTTCTCCTCCATATTTTGTTTATTTGTTCTCTGATTTCTTCAATAGTAGATGGTGCACTCTTTGTAGATTCATCTTTGTTCGGTGCACCTCCTCAGTATCTACAGTTTCTCACTACATGTTCTATCCTATGACAATGGAAACATGTCATGCCAGGGTTCCTTCATGATCTTCTATTAAACCTTATGTGCATCAATATGCAGTTTGCAACAATGTGTCCATGTATTCCACAAGATAAACATGAAATCCTTGTATTATAACCCCATGGTATAGATTTCCCTGCTTGGTTAGTATTTATATTGTCTCAGTTGGGCATCCACTTATCATTTCTTTTCTTTGATCTACATTCTTCAATCTTGTAACCATACTTGCTGCAATTCTTGTAGTATTTATCAAACTTAGGTTTCCTTATGTTGTTAGTAAGGTTGGTTCTACACTCAAAATCTTGATGTACATACTTATTACATCTAAAGAAATAACCATCAAATTTAGGTGTACTCAGTACTTTACCTTTCCTGCTTCTACAAACATTAGCAGTGTGTCGAGGCTTCCCACAATAATTACATCTTCACTTCTTTTGTTTCTGTGGGGGTGCAATACCTTGATCTTTCTATGCATTAAATGATTCTCCTTTCTTGGTAGTGTTGTTCTCATTGAATCCAATTCCTAATCTGCCATTCAGTTGCTTCTGATTCTTAACCTGTTTGTCCAGTGATTTTAGTACTTCTTCATTTCTTCTGAGTATTTCATTTGCATCCTTATCAGCTTTCAATCTTTTGTCCATTCTTTCAATTTTAGCTTTCAATGCTTGATTCTCAAGTTCCTTTCGGGTACAATCTTGATTTGCATTCAAAAGTTGGTTGGTCATATTGTAGTGAACTTGGGTCATCCTTAAGATTTCATTATCTTTCTCAGTTAACTTGATTACAACTTGTCTTTTGTCATCTTCTACAATTCTCTTTTCATCCTCAGTTGTTCTTTTACCTTAAATCAGTGCGGTCATTCTTAAGCTATAAGTATCAAGATATTTCTTCATCAAATCCAATAGCTCGATAAGTGAGTCATTCTTTTCAAGTAGCTCTCTTATAGCAGCCTCAAACTCATCAGTCACACTTCCTTCATATGCAGTCTCAAGTGTATCAACTTGTTCTTGTGTAACATTCATTTCATTATATAATTTCCTTCTTATCCTCAGAGATTTCTCAAGTTTCTTTCTTAGATCCATGATTAGCTCTTGTGCACTCTCCAACTCAAATTCAAGACCATCAATCTTCTTAAATTTTCTATAACCTTCCATGACTGAGATACTTAACTCTCAGGTGGTCAAACGTTTAACTTAAGAGTACAAGCTCTGATACCAATTGTTGGAATAACTATGGAAAGTTGGGACTGAGAGGGGAGGGGTGAATCTGTACCACTAAATTTTTTTAACCACAATCAATGATTAAACCATATATTGTTGCTTGTTGATTAACGAGTTCATAAATTTGAAATAAAGTAATGTGATGATTATAAAACCATAACATCAAAACATTAAACAGTTGAACTCAAAACACCATGATTTTGGTAACGCAGAAATCCTTGGTTAGAGGATAAAAACTACGGTGGGGATGACACCCACAACCTTCACTAATTGCAGTATAAAGGGTGCTCAATTAGAGATACCAAGTTTAGCTATTTCTGATAGCTTACCCAGTTAAGAGTATATATAAGACTTGTTAGGTCTACCTGATTAAAGGATTTTTACAAACTCTACACTTAGAGATGTATCATATTAAAGGATTTACAAATTAAAGATCGGTTAAGATCTACCAAGTATTGGGATTCAAAGCTCTCAATACAATAGTATCAATAACTTAACAATGTCTATAAAAATACATCAAATGTAAATTTTGTTTACACTCTATGTGCTCTAATATGTGTTACCTCAATTCCCAAATTGTAATATTGTTTTGTTCTTCTCTACTGTAGCTGAATTTCTTCTCAGTGCTCTTTGCTCTTCTCTTTGTTCTTCAATAAATCCTTTAACAACAATAACAATAGCAATTATGTCCTTCTTCTTTGTATATCCTCTTGTGTCTCTTACACATAAATAATTCATCCAAGATATAGATGATTTTTTCCTCTTAATCTTATGTGTTAGGTACGCTGTAAATTTCTTATAATCAGTAGATCTTCTTTTCAACTCGGTGACCATGCCACTTTTACCTCAGTACTTGTTGTTTTTCTTAGAAATGACAAACCTTATTTTTACCATTTGATCTTTGCCTTAGATCTTAACTCTAAATTATTTGAATCGTTGATCATGTAAAAAATTGTTATAAATACTTGTATACACGTAATTAATACTTTGACAATCATTAAATATGATCTGATCCCATTTATATTAACTTTCTAACTCGGTTGTGTAACTCCACAATACTTGGGTAAGTGATCTTCATCACTCGATGTACTACATGCACTCGGTGTAGTGTGTCACTCGGTAAGTGGAAGTGTTCGATACTTTGTCAACTCTGTGCATTACCGACTGGCTCAGTGTGCATTGCCGACTTGTCTTATCCTTGACTATCTCATTTTACTGATTCATTCTCCTTGACTCCATGACTTTGACTAAACTAATGACAAAAAAATATCTTTTATAGATAACATAATTAACATATTTTATAATTTATCCCATGATTGCATGGAACATTAGGTAGATGATTTCACCACATATGACAACTTATAAGGAAGCATTAGCCATTTTAGAAAAAAAGGTTGCATAGATGTCAAAATCATGATCTATCACTTAGAAATGAAAAATGCTACATGATGATTGAAGGAGTAGTCTTGGAACACTGTGTTTCTAAATAGGATGTTTAGGTAGATCCAACCAAAATTGAAGTAATTAAAAAACTTCTAGTGCTTGTCAAACAAAAGGATGTCAGAAGTTTCTTAGCCATGCAGGTTATTATAGACATTCTTTTAAATTATTTTAGAAAAATCCCATTATTGTTGCTTGTCTTTTACTAAAATCAGCAACAAAAAAAGGGTGTTTCTCCTTACACAACCACAACCAATAGAGATCAACACTGCTTGTTTTGCTAACCAAAGACTGGGAATTTGAATGGACTGCAGGATGTTAGTAGACTTTTAAAACACTAAAAGGTTCCTTCACATAGGTATTTGTTCTGTGAGGACCAAATTGGAATTTTTCATTTTGCATTCATGTTGATGCCTCTAGAGAATGGCTCGTGCAAGAAGTTGAGTCCACTTTTTGGCCTAAAACTGGAAGAGTCTTTCCCAATTTTCAAAATTTGTCACAACTAATCTAAAACTTTGAAGAACTTGAAGATTGAATCTTTTTAAAAAATTGAAATATGAAATGTAGTACTCAAAGTCTAGTTTCCAAATATGAAATTTAGTACTCAAAGTCTAGTTTATTTTAATACTCGAATGATGCAAATTGATTTTCAATAGGCATGTTTAAAACCTAATGTTTAAAAGCCACTTTTTCAGGGTCATAACATATGACTATAAGTAGACCTAAACTTATCATTTTTTGAATTTTCTTCATTTTGAAAAGAATTGTGTGTAGATTGATGTCATCTAATTTTTTGCAAAAAATATAAAAACTAAAAAGTTATTAAAAAAAAAGAAAACCTTTTATTTTAAGTTTATCAACCAATTTCATCACAATTATTTAAAAAATAGAAAAATAATCCAATTGTAAAAATAAAATAAAATTGAAATCTAAACACTCTTATTTGTAATGAGTTTCAATTTCATTAAAAAATTCTCCAAAAAAAGTCATCAGACATATGTCCAAAGTCACTATTTTTAAATAACACTGACATGCTCTTTTGTTTGCAATAATAGTCCACCAGAACAACTGAGAAGGGGGGGTGAATCAGTTGTGTACCAAATATTTAAACTTTAACCTTTAATAATCAAAAGATAAATGCAATTCTGAACATATTATCAACAACACCATAACACAACCATTTGTTGTCGAGGAAACCCTGTTAAGGGAAAAACGTCGGTGGGAATTAGTACCCATAAATAATGCACTAAAAGTAGTATCTCTGTTAGGATATTTAGCCATGTTAGGAGCTGATTATTACATATAGTACACAATCCCTATTAAAGGACAGATAAATCCACTTTCAGGACATACTATCTAAAATACATATGTATATAAGATATACAATTCAATGAACTGACTAATAGAAAAAAACTTTTCTTAAATAGTTATAATGAATTTATTCAATCACAACCACTACTCTACATCCAGGAGACTTTGCAAATACAAGCTCTCAGCTTCCACACTTCATTGTCTCATCTCTCTTCACACAAAAGAAAACAACTTTCTTTTATACAAGTTTACAATAGGTAATTAGGTCGGCCAATTAAGACTTCCCCAATGCACAAATAATTACATAGCCCCTTGCTAAGATACACACGGTACCTATAACAAGTAAAAATCAATTACAATCCATCAAATATTATCCAAGATCTGTAATCTATGCTAGCTATCCATAATACACGTCACATCTCTGAAGTCGGCCCCAAATAGGTCTTCTCCAGAACACATGCCACAACTGACGTCACCAAGATTCTTGCGACCCAAGATTCATAAAAAAATTCCCCAACATGTCTTCTTCCATTCCTCAAGCTCGCATAATATGAATCATACTCACACTCAAGTTATCCTCAAAACTCAGGGACCAACTCTGTTACAATTCTCTGTCATTGTTCTGCAAATAGTCTTCACCAAAATTGTTGTAACTCAAAAAAATAGAAATACAAACTCAAGCGACCTTAGACATAAGATCAAAGCTCATCTATGTACACATCCCCATCTTCTCATACTATGAGACATTCATATAGTTCCCGTACACTTCTATCAGTCATCCATGCACCAGTGATAACTAGTTTGTCAGTCTCGTCATAAACATATGTTGACATCAATGAAAAAAATGAATGCCAACAACTACAACAGAAGCCAATTCCAAAAATCCCCCTTTTGGAATTGATGGCAACATATAAAAAAACCATCAATCCAAAAAGTAACTATCTCAATACAATCTTCTCAATATCCTCTTCACATCTCTCCCTAAAATAGTAGGGATTTTCCATAGACTTTATTCACAGAATCTCTCCCCCTTTGACATCAATGTAAAAGGGTGTCATTATTCTACTTCTGACCATCTTTCCTCCACAAGGTGCAGCTTTTTTAAATATTCATGCCTGCAACAACCAGGTGCTTAATAACCCAAATGTGTTCTATTTTGTTCCTGTGATCACTTTCCCTAAGGAGTAGATCCATACGTCAAGTCCATAAAATGATATAGCTCTAAAATCCATTGGATTGATGCATTCCTACATCAATTAGTTCTCTCAAGGAGGGGCTCTCAGCCCAAGCATACCTCTGAGATACTCAAAGGAATCCTTTGGCAAAGGTTTTGTAAATACTATAGACACCTAAAATTGACCACGTGTCTCTTAAACATCCAAATTTCCAAATCTCAGCCAATTGCCCTAAATCTCATCAAAATGCATCAAAATGGATTAAAATCATTCAAATGGACATTTATCAAGTAAATTGGACAAAATAAATTAAAATCAAAGGATTAAATAATCATGAAATCAAATAATCAAATTTAAGCCTAAAAGGGATCAATCAAATTATATAAGTGATTTTAATCAATTAATTGTACAATTTTAAATCAAGAATCAAATCCAACCCATTCACCCTTACATGGCTAATTTAATTAAATGATTGAATTAAATAAATCCTATTTTCTTTCAACTCAATTTGATCAACCAATGAGAATTGAGGATCTTGTCTTCTTGTCCCACCCTTTGAG
>MU224040.1:346175-357748 GCA_018584345.1 Thuja plicata | reverse complement strand
CAACTCAATTTGATCAACCAATGAGAATTGAGGATCTTGTCTTCTTGTCCCACCCTTTGAGGACAACCATTTAAATGGTCCCCCCATTTGAAACCATTTGAGGGATCAAACTCAACCAAGCATTAACTCATGGTCAATTCACTCTACCCCCTACCCTTGGGAATTTGTTATAAATACAAGCCATTTTGTATGCATTTCATATCCTAAAAAATTTGAATGCATAGCATCCTTATATAGGCAATTTGTGAGCAATTGAGAGCATAGTGAGCAATTGAGATCATTTTGATCATTTTGAGAAGCAAATTGTTGATTTGAGAGCATAATCATGAGCATTTGAGTTAGAATTTCATATCATTTGAGAGAATTGAGTTAGATTTAAGCATTTTTGTTATCAATTTCTCATTCTAGGATTGTCCTTGAGATAGATTAAGGCTGAGAGCTCTTTCAACAAAGCTTAGATAGAGAACCATGAGATTCATGGATTTAATTGCAATTCTTAGGCTAAATTGTCATTTTCTTTCCATAGAATTATAGTTTAGAATCCTAATTTGTTGAAGGTGTAATTTCTCGCACACAAATGGCACCCACCGTGGGGCTTTAGGCCTCATTTTAATCATTTTTATCATATTTTTGTGTGTTTTGGTTCACTTTCTTTTCATTTTGTAGAAAATAGGAGATGAGCCGCCTACGAAGATTCTAAAGCTGCCTGTAAATAGTGAAGAGCCGCTTACAAATTTCTTTTATTTTTTGTTTGTCATTCTTGAGCCGCATAGAAGATAAAGTGTGCCGCCTGCTTCTGTAAAGGGCAGCCTATCAGCAACAAAATACTGCCTATGATCATTCCAGAGCCACGTACTATCATTCTTAAACCACAATTTGCACATTCTGTGTCGCATATGGTTTTTCTTTAGCCACCTGTGGATTTTCCAAAGCCGTGTTTTAACTTTTAATTGTCGCTTTCAAAGTTTTAAGTTCTGCTTTCTAATAGTTAAAAGTCGTGTATTAGCTGTTAAATGCCGCGTAGAACTTATTACTTTTTATCAATTTTTAATTGATTTGTGCATCTTTCTAACTCTCTATATTTTCCATTCTTACAGATGAAAAATATCCAAAAGTACAGAAACTAGAGAAAAGAGTGACAAGGCCTAGCAAAGAGGTAAGAGCACAAAATAAACTCTCTAAAGAAATTCATGCATCTAATATTTTGGAAAGTTTAAAAGAGGAAGAGAATTTGTATGATAATTATATCAAATTTTATTTTTGCATACAAAAATAAATTCCCTACTCTTTCATTGATTTTCATTTTTAGTTCTTTAAGCATGATTTTTTTGCAAAATTTGATCAAAAGAACTTAGGAGTGATTGTCAATTGGATTTGCAAGTTTTTCTTCACTTTGTCTTTGTTGTGTTGACTAACTTGTTGGAGGAGCCGGAGTGGGAACAATCACCACTAGGTGAGTTGAAAAAAGCAAAATATATCAAAAATGTGCCTAGCCTTTGCTAGCTTCGAAACAAGGTATTCTTCTAATCAAGCTTGCATTGCTTAAATTTTGTCAAATTCTTTGAATCTAGAATAATTAGGGACACCCTACTATTTTCCATTCAAACAAGACATTAGGTATATGCTCTCAACTTTATGAAGTTGATCAAAAAGCCAAAAGTGTCAAGTTTGGGTGGTAGAAGAAAATGGAGGATTAATTGAACCACACACTTCATTTTTAAGAACCTCCTTGTTAAGGGGTTGAAAAAGAACAAAAAGTGCTTGAAGTGTTTGAAACGAAGGAAGACAATAGGGATATGCTCTTCACTCTTTGAGTGAATCAAATTCCCAAACTTGTTGGACTAAGTTCATTTTCCGCTTTCCATGTATGCTAGATTAAAATAGAACTTTAGAGGCCTGCCTCCCAAGATTTGCCTTACGAGGACGGTGAGAGGGAATGACCCAAAGTGGGAGACAATCATTTTTTCCGCGATATCATCCAACCCACTATAAAAAATGCACTTTACCTTAATCGAAAAGTGACTAAGTCTTGTGCAAGTCATCCTCACTTCCTCAAGTAGTCCTTCGGGATTGTGCAAAATTGTACTTTCGTGCGTGTGGGAATCCCGCAAGGGGGTAAAGGAACTTGAAAAGATTTAGAATGGAGGTGTGATTAAAACCTTGTTAAATAGTAAGCCTACCTTTTTAGAGCCATTGTTAAACACCATATTTGTTTGACTCTTAGGTAGATTTCTTGGAAGAATTTCTTGTGATATACCCATAAACAAAACATCCGAGAACATACACTTTTAGTGTTGTTTTAGGGATATGGTTCAAATTTGATGTGTGTGTTGAGTTTGTACTTTATTTTCATGCAAGAATCTTCTGTAACAAGTCTGATAAAAAACCTTTAAACTTTTAAAATTCAAAAAAATTGAAAATTTCAACTTTGATCAGCAAAGAACCGCCTACAAACAATTTTGTGCTGCCTACAAAAAATTCTGTGCCGCCTACAAACAATTCTGTGCCACCTACAAACAATTTTGTTTCACCTACAAACAATTTTGTGCCGCTTGTGAACTGCAGAGTGCCACGTAGAGGAATTCTAGTAACCGCGTACCAACATTTAAAGGCCACCTACACACAAGCAAGTGCTGCCCAGAAACAAAGAAGGGCAAATAGGGGGCATTTCCCAAGGGTTTGGAAAGATTTTGAATTCATATTTGGATACCCTTTTTGGAGTTATTTCTATCTGGTGCAACAAATAGATCATATTCCTTTAAACATTTATAATGATGAATCTATTTGAAAGATGGATCAATCCTATGGAAAATCAAGATCAAAATATCCATAGGACTCAATACGACGAAGTAATTGAAGATGAAATTTTGGAAGCATCCCAAGATTCCAGGTTTATGGAGACAATGCACTTAATTTTGAAGCGGGATAAAGAAGCATATTTTTGTAACTATGATACATCAACCTTGAGGAAGAATAAGGAAAAACAAAAGGATACATCATTTAACGCGCCATCATTACGATCAATTTTTCCTTCTCTTTATGATGTTGGGCCATCTGTATCTTCATCATCTTCATGAAATTATACATTTAAGTGCCAGAAACCTATCTTGGATTAAGGGAAATTTCATGATCACCCTATTTTCAATCAAGATAATAAAAATAATGAAGAGAAAGGTACAAATTTCAAGAAAGACCTAATATACAAACCTCTATCTAGCAAGGTTTCTCCCATGGACTTTACTCCTTTCATCCTTCGTCCATCTCACAAAGCTTCACAACTGTCCAAAATTACTCCACCAAAGAGTGAGCCTAATGATGATACTTTCCATGTTGACTATGTATACCCTCAAGGGCTACCTCTAAAAGAAACCCAAGCTAATTTACATCTTGCTGCAAATTGTTTCCATGCTTCAAAGATCTTGGACCCCAAAGCTTCATGTGCTTCAATGCCTATTCAAAAGGATTATCCATCATTCTTCCAAACACTCCCCATGCATATCCAAGCATCTACCTTGTCCTTAGAAGTGGCTCCATGTCAAGAGGATAATCTAAAATGCAAAGAAACAAATATCAATAAAGATCAAGATCAAGATGTTATACAATCCCCTCCCATATTTTATGAAGGACCCATATCCATAGAATCCTGCGATGATCCCCTTGCACCCTTTCATTTCTTCCAAGATGATATCCTTTCGGGTCAAGAACAAAGTGTCCTCCCAAGCTCCATATCTAGTCCACTTCCCAAGCAAGATCAAGATATCCTTTCCACCATTTCCAATGAACATATTGAAAATCAATAGCAAAGCACCCTCTCTACACCATCCAAAGCTCCTTGTCAAGATCAAAATATCCCATCATCTCCTTGTCATGGTCCTCCATATTCACCTCAAGAAACCATCATTCCTCCAAATTCCTATTATGCCCTACATACCCGTCCCTACATTTTGTGTGCAAAATGTCGGGTCCCCCTTTTTCACTTTTTCTCTCACCTTATTTTCCTTCTATCTTTGTTTTCCTTCTGGGCCTTCCTTCCATGAGGTTTGTTTTCTTTCTATTTTTTTTTCTTGTGTCTCCAGGCCCGGTCCCAAATTTTGTTCTCTCCAGAGCCGGATTCCAGACTCTGGGATTCTCCAGAGCTATGTCTCCTCTCGCAAGAAGGCATAGTTGCGTGGAATCCCTGGGCCTGGAGTCCAGAGGTCTGCTTGTTCCAGAGTTTGCAGAGAAGAGTGTAACTTGTTTTTACCCTAAGGGTATAAATGGAAATTACCAATCACTTTCACAGTTACCATGATTAATTCACTTAGAGCATTCAGAGCAATTCTTAGGCGATTAAACTGCAAGTTGTTCTGTGCTTAGTGGTCGATTACCAGTTGATTTGTAGTGTCCGTTCGTGATCGTTCAAGGGTAGCCTTATTGCAGAGCGCTCTTGGTGTGCTTCTCCCCTACTTTTCTTCTTATCTCCAGGTAGGTCCTCGGTTTGTCCTCTGGTTTTTTGTTGTTTCCTTTTGTTTTTTTGGTTTCATGTTGTTCGGTTTTGCTGGTTCGCCTTTTGTGTTCTGCTTTTTGGTTTGCCTCCCGTTGGTGGGTTGGCTCTGCCAGAGGGTTGTCCACCCTCTGTGCAGTTGTAAACTAATGTATACAATGTATATTTTCTTAGGGTAGCTCATGTACTTATGTAAATATTGTATAAATCTATAAGCAGTTTGTAAATACCGTGTATTTTAGTGTCTATACATTTTGGCCTTCGGCCCTCTGTATAGTTAGTGGTTGAAGTCCCCAAAGAGGGACCATAAAAGGATGAAGTTGGAAATTCTCCGTGGGGATTTCAAAGAGCCCATTCAGGCGGGCATTATATTCTTAGGCAGGATCTTTGGATTGCCCTACGCCCGGGACTTCTCGGCGTGGATGTATTATTTTCTTTACTGCATCACCACTCGCGAACTAACCTTCAACTGGGCGGCCATCATATCCAACCATGTGGACATGCAACTAAAGGGCATCATCCAGAGTTATAAGTTTTACATGACATCATATGTTCTATGGACATTAGCCCAACAAAGACCGACTTTTCTAGGTTTGGCAATAGTTGGTGAACTTGGAAACGGGCCAGGCCAGTTGACACCATGGGATCACTATCCTCAAATTTAATGGGAGCTCAGTTTCCTAAATTTCTGCCAGGTAAATGATGCTTTCATTTACCATAACATCCTAACACTTACCCGGGACTCCAGGCACTGATTGTCGCAAGAGGCAATGAATTTGGTCAGCACCTATGGCCGCTAATTTATTCAGTTCCAGCACCACACCCACATTCGGGTGACTGGCTTCTCCGGGAAGCCCTATCTTCTTCCCCGGAATTACGGGGATAGAATCATCCTTTTAGAGTTCTGCTGGCAGATGATGGACCTGCATGCCTTCTTTACATTGAAGAAGGTTATCAATGTCCCATTCCCATTTTCATGTGGGAATTATATGTGCAGCCTCGCCACGACAAGGGAGGCAGATAATGAATTGAAAAACCTGGGACTGGTGGAATTCCACCATGCTAGGAAAAACTATGATCCTATAGGCAAGGTCACCGTGACACTTCCCCGGGCATCCCCACCACATGAAGTAGATATTGAAGATTTTTGGGGGGACTGCCAAGACAGTTTTGATCTTCGGGCTCAACAACATTCGTGCATGTCCAAAGGACTCATGAAGGCGCTCGACCTTCATACTTTTTCGAAGGGTTTTTCAGATGATGGGCCGCTGGAAGACCTAGCATACAAAGAGAAAGGATTGGACAAGTTGGACCTTCCTCCGGTGGATTGGGCCACCCCAGAAGACTTGACAATTGAGGGAGTATGTCTGCATATTTTGGAGGCAAGTCACCAATATTTTGCCCGGGTGTATTGATAAGGCCAAATTATTTCCTTTGTTTTGTATAATTTTAAATACTATGTTCTAGTTTTTGACAAAACATTTGAGAGCCTAACCAGTCAAAACTTGTGATAAAGTCCAGATAAAACTAATAAACCATGGGTAGATGTTTGTGACATATTTTGCTAATATTATACATATAGTGCAGTATTTCATAAAACCATCAGAATATATGTTCTAATATCTGGATATTTAATTTGATTAAGCTTGTTGCATGAATATTTCTGCATCTTAACTAACTTGACAGGAGAGAAAGCGGCTGGAGAGTGGTTGACAACATTCAAGGAGGACTGTTGAGGACCAGCTACAGCAGAGTTATCATTACAACACCAGGAAACACGACTGCTACAATGGAGCCATTATTCTAGGACATGGGGATGTAGTGTGCATATATTCCTTCTGCACTTTATTATGTTGAACTGGTCGCTCGAGCTTTGTTACCCACACCGCGGGCTGTTGCATTTCCATCTTCTTCTCTGGCATGTTTTCAGCAAGGATAGTTTCTTTTTTGTTTTGTAATAAGTGTTTGACCCTCTATATAGAGGGATTGGACCGATAGTTTGAGGTTAGCTAGAAAAGATAGAGACAGAAGTTTTTGGAAGAAAATTGTTATACAACAATCTATTTCAAGTTCCATGTATTGTTTCTATGTAATTTTTGAAATGCAATGAAGTAGTTCTTGGTTTACATTGTGTGTTAATAGTTTAGCAGAAACTAACCAAGGGGGCCCACTTGGGAGGTGGAATAGGTTAGAATAGAATAGATTTCATTTCCATCATTTTTACCATTTCCAGCATTTCTAGTATTTTAGATAGAAGTTACAATTTCTTCCTGCAGCATCGTACCTTGTGAGTGTTCCTACAGCATCTGCAAGAATAGTTATAATGGATGTTCTAGGCTGAAAGTATAGGTTTAAGTAGAGTTGCAATTTCTAGCATTCTTTTCAGTAAGGAGATAAATGTATTCTTTTCCTGCAGCACTTGTGTTGGTTTCTTTTATGCATTTTTACCTTCCTGCAACATAAGCAGAATGATTCCTTAAAGAACCTAGTGCACATATCGTGCCAACCATTTCAAGTATACATCCCTGGGTTGATAAGTTAAATGCACCTCATAATAGGAGAAGTAGTCCTTAGATTGAATAAACCATTCCTAAGAAAGGCCTTGAGCATGATTATTCCACACCTATTGTGAGGCGGTTCATTTTTGGCACCGTTGCCGGGGATGGTGTCAAGCTAGGAACATTTTGGAGTCATTCCTAGATTGGTTTTTAGATTTGTATCCCTAAAAATTGCTTCACAAGTGTGAAGAACTCAATTGCATGCATCGAAGAGAAAGGCGACGAGATGAATATGACAGATTTCTTCCAGCAGAGCCTGCTAATTTGAACGAGGAAGTTGAAGAAGTTGAGTTACCCTTTGAAGACGCAAGCCCTGACTTTCCTGCAGCATCTTCCTCCAGAGCAGAACCATTTGATGTAAGCGGCTTTCAACCTTTTGCAGAAATCTTGGCCATTTTTCTAGATAATTCCAGCTCAAATCCACCTATTACTAACAATCTAGTAGCTAATGCTCCTTTCTAGCAGCAACCCCATAATCAAATACCTCCAGTAATGGCACATCCTACTTTCCCATTTCCTCTCCCAAGCTTTATAAACAATGCTAATTTCAAGAACATACCCACAGCTGCTCTTCCAAAGTTTTATGGTCTTATTACAGAGGATCCTGACACTTTCTTGTTTGAGTTTGACATACTTTGTCGAAGCTTTGACTATAATATTGATGCCCATAAGCTCAAGTTTTTTCCTACAACACTGAAAGAGTCAGCCTTACGATGGGTCATGGGCTTAGGAGCCAATGTAGCAGGTACCTGGGATGAGATGCAGACGTTGTTCCTGCAGAAATATAAAGATTATTGCAAAGGCAGTGACCCAAAAGGAGATGATATCTTTAGGATATCTCAAAAGGAAGACGAAACATTGGAGGACTATGTTTCACATTGTTTATACACAATGCAGAAGAATCCCCAGCATATACTGGCAGAGGATTCACAAAAACTAGTCTTCTTGAGGGGGGTAAACGACAACTGTCTAGAAGCATTAGACTTGATGGCTGGTGGAGACATATCCCAATCCTCTTAGGATGACCTCAAGAGAATCTGTCAAAACTACTCAAGGTCTGTTAGCACTTTTTCTTGTACCACAACCTTAAAATGACAGTATACTGATTATACTTGAATGAAAACTCCTTTATGACAAGAGAAAGGCTAATTGCTAAGGACTGGATAAGGTCCTTCTTCATTTTTGAGCTCCACATACTCAGGCAGGTATTACCTAGATAGTTCACTATGTTTTAAGTAAACCTCAAATGGTGGATTGGGTCTTCATTGTTATGTCATTATATTTCTGATTATACCAACAAGACACCACTCTTCAGATGACTGGAAACAATTCTGAAACAGAGCTTGACAGGGAAATACTTATGACTGTAATAACAAATAGCAGTGGTATAAGGATTCTTATCCTTCTTCTTTTTATGAGTTTAAACTCAAGGAAGGCTAACCTTTTGATTCACTCTCCAAGGAATCACTAAAGTGGACATTGTCCTGCTGACATAAGTCCTTACTGAGTTCGGTTCATTGTTCTAAGAACTAGATGAAATTGATTAATTTGTATATGACTGAATGGAGAAAACACTTGCTCAGCAAACTTTTGATCAGTGCCTATTCCTTGGGCAAAGAGTCAATGAAAACATATGTCAATAGTAAGAAACTAATGAAACACTGAAGGATGCCTTACAAACTTCATACAATCTAGATTAAATGCCTTACAAACAATCTTCTCAACTCAATACTTCGTCATCAGATCTTCACAACCATGTTCTACTCTCTGAAATCATTTACAAAATTTAACTCTCTCCTTGAGAAAGACTCACAAATGATTAGACACACTACCTTGTAGTAGGTATATTTAAGATGCCTGACAAATGAACTATACTAGAGCATAAACCACAATCAAAAGAGACAAGACAATAATGAATAGGAACTGCACCGTATTCTCATTAATCCAAGTTGTTTCCAGATATCCAGACAATAAACACAAGAAGTAAACATGAAAAAGAAGTTTTCTTTACAAATAGAAATCTTCAAACCAACAGGGACCTGCTCTGGCAATCTACAGGAAAAAACCAGAACAGAGTAGAGGAAAGGAACCCTTACAACTGAGAAAAGAAAGAAAGATATAGAAGAGAAGAAACCCTAAAAACTATGTCTATCCAACACCTGTCTCTCCTTTCAAATCTGATCTGCACTCATTCCT
Source organism: Thuja plicata (assembly GCA_018584345.1). Taxonomy (NCBI): domain Eukaryota; kingdom Viridiplantae; phylum Streptophyta; class Pinopsida; order Cupressales; family Cupressaceae; genus Thuja; species Thuja plicata. The sequence goes on along the minus strand of MU224040.1, from coordinate 348,511 downwards.
TGCTTTTCAAAATATCTGATATATTCAATTAATAACTGAGTCAATCTGTCTGAAAATATCTACTTTTATCTCTTGCAAAATATCTTTCATTCTCCCACTGAGAAGTTTCCAATCTGATTTCATCTGTTGAAAATATATTTGAAATCTGTCACATTTTCTTTTGAAAATCTGATTTCAAAAATCCTCTGGAAAGCTCTTTCAATTTTGAGTTGTGCAAATAAAATATTATGCATTTATCTCATTTTCCTCTGTGCAAATCTGATTCCATTCCTCCATCTCAAATTTGCATTAATCCTCTAAGAATCTGATTTTAAAATCTGATTGTCTTTATGTTCATAAAAATCTCCAGGAATGCAAAATATTTTATATTTGAGATAAAAACATTTGCCAAGTATACTTTACCCTTTAAAATCTGAATATCAATTAAATTTCCTTTTAAGATCAACCTTGTACATATTTAAAGTCTTTGAAAATCCCAGACTCATGCATATTTTACCCAGAAATTGCCAGATTTCAACACGTGGCATGCTCCCATTGGCTGTCACAAACTATGCTTAATTCATTTTTAACCTTAGTTTCATCCGGCGACCATGCGACGACCTAGAAATCAAAGTCGTGAGTCATTTTTACCTTATCTTGCATTCCTGGGTGACCTAGCGACCAGCACCTGACTGTGAACTCCATCTGGCGACCTGGCGACCAACATCCATCTTCTTATCGTGACAGTCATCTTTCTCCTCTGGCTACTTCACGACTAACCGCTAGCGGTTAGTCGCCAAATCTTGGCGGTCAACTTCTGATGTCTGGCGACTGCGCGACTGACTGCTAGCGGTCAGTCGCCAGGTCTCTGAGCTTCGGCGGTTACCTTCAGTTTTACTCCCGACTGGGCGACTGGGCGACCATGCACATCTCGCGACATCGCGACCAAGTGCTTTTGTCCATTTTTGTCAAAATTTCATCTCATTCATTTTCGGGCACAGAAACTGAGGTAGTCAAATGAGGGCGCGCGCGTGGATAACCTCCTCTTCAACTTCAAACTCTTATGTTCTTGTTTTTGCATATAAAGCCTTGAATTTGCCTATATGGGATGAATGTGGGATATATCATCTTATTGTTTTAAAACATTTTCAAATTTCATGTTAAAATACTGTGCAGAGTCTCTCAAATTCGACCTCTAGCCCTCAAAGGCCTGTCAAGAGCCTCTGGGCTCTCTTACTTACCAATAGAGTTAGCCTTTTGGTATATAAATACCAAAAACTTCCTTTGCACAGTGAATATGGGACAGTGAAAATACACTATTTTTCATTTTTGCTGAAAATGTGAAGAGAGTTGCTCATTAATGGGGTTATTTCTCTACAAATGGAGACCATGAATGGGTTCCATGGGTCAAAACACCCCTCCCTATGGATTCACATCTCCAAAATCTGTTTTAAAACTCTTCAAAATATCAAACCATTCCACCATTTTCTATTGCAGACTCTGTGTTTTTCATGTTTTTGGTTTTTCCTGGGTGCTGCTCATCAATGGCTACATCCCTTTGCAAATGAACACCATAGACATGTTCCAGATGACTGGGCACCACTTCCCATGGATTAACATTTGCAAAATGCTCTTTAAAACTTTCAAACTTCTTCAAACATCTCCCCCAATGTCTATCGCAGTCTGCTGGAAATCTCTGTTTGCAATGTCATTTGTTTTTAATATTCTAAAATCTGCAATCCCCATCCAATCTCTGTTACTTCTATGGCATTCACTCCATGGAAATCTCATAACAAAATAGCTCAACATTCCTTCATACTAGTCTACGCAGAAGGGCTGGGAATTTGGCTTTACACTTGCAAATTGCATTACATGCGATGAACATCACATTGAAACATTCAATTCAAACAATTCACATGCCCCCTCTGTATTGCTGCTACTTTGTTTTTACTGGAATGGTGGCTGCTGGTAAAGGTTATTGAACTTGGCTTTACACCAGCCAATGGCATCCATTTTGCCCCAAAAACAGCGCTGACAAACTCCCTTCATACATTGCGCAGACAATGGCAAATACTGGATTGCAAAGTAGTTTGGCTCAATGTTTTAAAACAAAATTCAATTTCCCTCCTACTTGCTGTGTGGGCTGTCCATTCTTTGCAGATTTTAAACAATCCTTCATACTATTCAATCATAAAGCTGGCTATTGTTTTAAATGTAGGTTCGGTCTTTCTTTCTCCATAACTTGCAAATTGTATTAGTAGCCTGTATTGAAAGCTTTGAATATTCTGAATGTCTCCCCCATATAATCTACACCAATGTCAACTTATGAAAGCACAAGCATCCTCTTCAATCAACAC